>JASGAT010362396.1:0-13800 GCA_030220025.1 Chelon auratus
TAATGGTGGGATGGGAAACAAGTTGCCAGTAGACTTTTGAGAGGAGCTGGTTTCACGGGCATCACCTCTGATATCAGCTTTTGCCATTAAAACGACAACTGGTTTAGTCAAGCCACAGCAACACAGCCTGATAAATCTGTGATATGTGATCCAAGCTGTCGATTGGCTCTCGCCTGTAAATTATAAATGCATATCATGGATATCGGACTGCTGCTTGGTCATTTCAGATCTTGGAAACTATTCAGTTTTATTATTTATTTTATAGACCGTATAGTTATTTCACTGAAACTAAATAATTAGGAAGATAATCAATAATAATAGTTATGTGCAGCCTTATTAACGAGATGCACAACCATGTGTTCTGCTCAAACTGCAGAGGTCAAATAAGCAAGTCAAACTCCACTATGGGACGGCGCTCAAATAAACGCTACAGTCAGGATGGTAAGCAACAATGGCTGGCATGAATTGCAAAGAGGTTGAGCTTTCTTGAGCTTACTGCGCGAGTTAAGTCCCTAAATCTCTTCAGTAAATATTTAATTCTGTTTACTATTATTTCTGTTTCTTCCACATACATGCAAATCTTGTACATTTTTGCTTACAGTAACTTACTAACTTATTTATTTTTATGTGCAGCTGAGCTACTGTGACCAAGCAATTTCCCTTGTGGATCAATAAAGTCTGTCTAAGTCTAAAGTACTGTAGCTACAGTAGAGGTGCATTTACATAATTCCTACAAAAAAACAAAGGTAGTATCTTTTAAGGGAGTTCAGTCTTCATATTCTTTAACAATTACCACAGAAACCTGTTGTTTTATCCAGAAGTGTGACTTCACTGATAATCCTTCTATGACGCTACATGCTGTGTGGTGAAGCTCCTCATATACAGTCTACAGTTGTTATATTTATTCTCTGACCTATGTCTCTCCTTTGAGCTTATCTCTCCCTCGCTCTCTTTTCAATACACACTGTTTTAGAGCTTCTCTTATTCTGCTTTAAGCTACGCTCTTTAATTCCATCTGCCCTCTGTGTTCATCCTCTCGTTCCCATTCGTCCAGCCTTTTCACCGTTCCCCTTTCTCCTCCGTTATCCTCCTCTCATCTCCTTCAGTTTCCTTTCGGCTCTTTCTCCTCCATCCTTGCTTTCACCTCTAAATCTCCCACCTCTATCCCTCCATCCTTCTGTCTCCCGTCCCCTTCTCTCTCCTTCCGCCTCTCTCCGCGTCCCTCTCTAAAACAGCCATTAGTCAGGGCCAAGTTGAGTTGATGGTGTTTTTAACCTCGCTTAACCTTTTCTTCACACACACATACGCACGCAGGCCTGCCTGCCTGCCAGCGTAGTTAGTAAAAATAGATTTATGCGTCCAACAAGCAGTGATGATGGATAAGCTAGAGGTAACCCTCTGTCCCCCGCTCTGCCTCGCAAACATGTACACGCTCTCCATTCTGCATTCATGTGAGCAACGTCCTCACATCCAGCGAGACAAATGTATGCGCAAACATGGAAGTACATGTTGTTTTTAAGAGAGACAAAATACTGGATTTATTTATTTAGCAATGTCACAGAGTGTAGTGTAATTGTGTTGCATGTGTGTCTATTTGTGTATGTGTGTGTGCGTTTCGAGCTGAGAGACAATCTAATCAGCATAGTTGCCAACAGACTGAAATCTCATTAATATGCACTCATGGAAACTTAATTCACTTAGAGTAAAGGTGCTTGTGTGCTTGTGTGCTTGTATGCGCGCGTTAGCACAGTCAGCTAAAAGCTAAGATTGCAACTGTACCGAACGGACAGTTACTAAAGGGAATGTGTCACTGCGCACCTGCGAATGGGTAACACTGTGAGGGAGTTCTGGATGAAACACAATCCAATTAGCCAAGTTGCCAACAAAATGCAAATCTCATTAATATGCACTTATGTAACCGTCATTCACTTAGGGAGAAGAGGGGGGCAGCGTTTGGGTGCACATTAGCCGGAGTTGGACTCACCTCCCCTGACTGCCGTCTTCTCCTCTTTGAGCTCAAGACGTTGCCGTTGCGGGCCTGTGGTGGAAAGAGTTTCAGAAAAATGTGAGGCGGCTTAATGTTTTACTTTTACGTCCTCTTACTTTCTTGACTTTTCTTTTAAAGTGACAGATGTAACTGTTAAACTATCTATGAAGGAAAACCTTGTTTTTTTTTATAGCAGACAAATAAACTGCATAGTGTTTCTGTAAAGACTAGTAGCATTCCAGACATAATCTATAAATACACCAATATGTAAAATCAGGCATAACATTATGACCACTTTCCTAATATTGTGCAGGTCTCCCTTCTGCCTCCAAAACAGTTGTGACTCATCAGAGAATGGACATGGACCTTCTCAGGGTGTCCTGTGGTGTCTGGTAACAGAATGCTGTTAGTGGGGGCATTTGGGTCCTATGGGTTGAGGGGAGGAGCCTCTGTGGATCATCCCACAGACACTTGATCAGTTTGGGATCTAGTGAATTTGGAGGCCAGGTCAACACCTTGTGATGTTCTTCAAGTTTTTAAATCATGTTTTTTAGTTGTTCCTAAACTGATTTTTTTGTGTAGTTGTTGGGGATGGCTGCTGCCATCAAGGAGTGTCATTGCTATGGGGTGGGTGGGGGTCTGGTCTAGGTGGGTGCTACATGTCTAAGTAACAATCACATGAATGCCAGGCCCAAATGTTTCCCAGCAGAACACTGAACTGTCACAAGGTGGTCATTGTTATTCACTTCATCTGTCATAATGTTGTGGCTGATTGGTGTATGTTTTTTTCCATACTATGCTATGCTACTACTAACAGAAAATAACACAATATAAGAATATTTAAATGTAAACAAAGTACATTTCCCTTAATGTTACCTTCTTAGTGGGTGTTAGAAACTTTTTGAATAATAAATATACAGGTTATTTTCCAGTTACACTTAAACAATCCATTGAAGCTAAATTAAATGGTAAATGGTCTTGTTTTTATATAGCGCTTTTCTACCTATTGGTACTCAAAGGGCTTTACAGTCACAGGCGCATCTACTCATTTGCTCACACAAGCACCACGCACTGGGAGCAACCGGGGGTTCAGTGTCTTTCTCAAGCGAACCGCTAACCCTCTGGTTCGTGGACAACATTTTATTTTTAGGAAATTAGGCATGGAACCACATAAAATGATGTACCAGTTTTCAATGTTTAGCAAACTACTCAGCGTACTCAAAACCTGCTTAGAACTATAGTGTTCACCACAACTGTACTGACATGTCTCTGTGATTAAATCCACAAAAAAATAAATAAATTAAAAAAAAGATGGAAAAGGAACCTGCTGGTTGGTGGGTGAAGCTCCACCCACTGCAAGCAGGATGGTCCCGGTGTCAGCCAGGGTGTTGAACGACAAGCTGATTTCCGTGCCGACGGCCAGCGACAGTCCGCTCAGCTCGATGTACCCTGGCTTAGAGAAGCTGACGGCGTACAGGTTCTGCAGGAGAAAGAGTGGATGAGTGGTTTAGTTAAAAGATGTAGTAGTATAATAAAGAAGCTTGGAAAGTAGAGGTTGAGTTTGACTGATCAAAACTATGTGATACTCACGAAAGACACCAATTCTAGAGGTGTGCTATGCAACGTTATCCATGTCCGACTTCTTTGACAGGTTGTATAATGGATTTCTGTCTATCTCTCTCACACACACAATCATGGTTCCATCCCTTCAGAGGGTGCTGACTTGAAATACACCAATTAGCCCAAACAGCCCTGACCCCTTGAGGCATTGACTCCACTAGATCTCTGAAGGTGTTGCGCAGGATCTGGCATCAAGCTTTTAGCGACATTCAGGACAAGTTGTATCGCTCACGTGTCCACTGAACACGCTTCCAGCAGTGAACAGGCGTCAGCATGGACACCCAGACTTGTATGCGACTGCACAATCCCATATGCAATGCATTATGTGCTCTGACACCTTTCTATCAGAACCGGCATTGTCTCTAGCAATTTGAGCTACGCTAATTCGTCTGTTGGATTGGACCACACTGGCAAGCCTTCACTGTCCTCGGCTTATACGCGCACCGTGAGCATGGCTGCTTTTTTTGAGTATGCATGAATGGTATAAGTGTATAGAAATCAGAATAAATGCCTTGGCATTGGAAAGTCCATCATAAATTCAACAGAAGTGTATGTGTGCGTTGACACACGCGAACGCCGCACTCATGAAAAGCAATTGAAGACTGTGTATGTATTAGGACATGTATTGATTAATACATATAAATGTGTGGGTGGGACAAAACCGGGCTTTGCCTTTTTTTGACCCTTCGTCCTTTCTGTTTTATTCCCTGCAAAAAACCACGTTCCTGAATGAAGCTATGTAAAAAGCACCCCCAAGTGAATGGCAAATAAGAATAAAAGAGAGGCACTCAATTAAAAAAATGTAAAGGACGCAAGGTCAGGAATGGATGAACATGACGAATACATGCCAAGGCCGTTTCAAAACTAATATTTAAGGTATGTCATGTTAATTCATCTACCTTCTATTCACTCACTCTTATTCACAAATGATAACTACTCTGTAATTTGCAAATGTTCCTCGGAGATTGAACTTTTGCACGCACAGTAAAGAATCTACAATAAGGCACATAAATAAAAGTTTTAAATCTCTCTCCACAGTATTTACAGTGTAAATACTGAGTACAACAAAGTGGAACCCCCCACTTACCTCGACATAACATCCTTTCGTGACCCCAGTGTAATCTGAGCTGCTGAGGAGATTATATGGAGTTGTGGAGATCTCAATCTCCCGTAGACAGCCTGCATACCTCTTCAGGTTGACCTCTGACCTATAAAGAAGGAATAAAAATAACATTTAATAAAGAGCGTTTAGAGATGAAGAAAACAAAACTGTGGTGCCTTAGCAGTGCAGTGTCATAAAAAATAGCTGGATTGATGCAGCGGTGAAATTAATCACTTATCCAGAAGCAGAGTGACGCCTGGACGTCAGCAACAATCTGAATATGCCGTTTGTCCTTGGTAATAAACTGAGATTTGTGTTTTGTTGTAATCTATTTTCAGGCTTTTAATGTGGCATCTGGTATTGTCCTGGTTGGTTATTCAGTCAGAAGGGAAATAAAATCAACCCTCAGATGATATTTAGACATCCAAGGATAGATTGAACATGTTGTAATACACCTTTTTTTCTTTTTTTTTTTTTTTTAAATAGTTTTCACTGAGTTGATGTTGTAGCACTGCCAACATTGTTACTTGTCAGGCTCCAGGAAGTGCCAGATCTACCTATAAAATACAATTTGAATATGATTACTGCACTAAAGTGGGCTACGAATGAGAAATTCAGCTTAAAATGTCGCCGAACAAACGTCAAATTCTGATTAATAAGCACAGAGAAAGTGATTTCCAGCAGCTATGTGGAGGAGCAGGAGGCTTCACTGGGCAGCAGAGAATTAATACACATGGACTATAATACATCAGCAAGGCTAGCCTCATGCAAAGATAATTGATTTGATTTTAAGATACATTTTTATTACAGTTTATTTTTAGTCGTTTAGTTTATTTACCTGGCTCTCATGCTGTCAAGACAAAACATGATATAAAAGCATTAGCACACATTTTCAGCTTGTGAATGGTGTACACACTGTAAACGATTTTTTTTTTGATGATAGGCAACTTTGCAGTGTCTGATTGTACTTGATTGACAATAACAGTGGGAAATAACAGCCTAAGAAAACTAATTTAACTTCCAAAGAGGTTTGAGATGAATGTGATTCCATCTGCGTGAAAGCGTGCACATTTTGATGCATACCTGTAGTTTCCAATCGTTGGCAGCCCTCCAAAGTAGATCTTCTGTTTTTCCTTGAGGTTCAAACCCGTAGCTGAACCCTGAGATGTGGCCATTATCTTATCCACGGCGCTGTTGTCGACGTCCACTACGGTCACCGTGGCTTTGTAAACAGTTAAAGAGATATTTATTAGCAGCAGCATTTATTAGATTAACAGTCAGTGGTGGGGCGTCAGGGCCAGCAAAACCTTCTCTGCTGGCTTAAACTTTCTCAAAATCACTGACTTACATTTTAATATTTTCCCATTAATCTTATTAAATTATTTCCAATAGCCTATTCTTTTCATTTCATGGCTTGTCTGTCTCTCAGCTGCGTCGCCTCTGGCAGTGTAACTTTGTCCTAGAGGTTTTATCCAATCATATTTCAGCCGTCATGTGTTGCCGGAGTTTAATAGATCTGCCTGGGCCTTCACAATTAAAACTGCAGGTGTCTGAAGCTTGAAATACGTTGTAATGATGCTGTTCCTTTAACCAATCACATTTAAAGTTTGTATTCTTAGGCCTTCTCTGTGGCCTACGGTAGCGCCAGCATTTTAGCGTCTTCTTACTGGACAGTCAGAGAGCCGCTCTGTTTAAGCTAAGCTAGCGGTTCATGTTCATCTGTTGCGAGCTGCACAAGCAAATCGTCCCTGTTAACGTTTTGATTTATTATTTTTAACCTAAGACGGAGGAAGGAGGAGAGGCTATTGATTTGGTTGCAGATCTTAGAAAGCCTTATTCATGGCGGACTTTGAAGGAAAAGCTAGATATAGTAAGGAAAAGCCGCCCAGTCCTGGAGCTAGCTAGCCTGACCTAGCTGGGAAAAGGGTATCCGCCACTTTCAGGTCAGCATCTATGAGCGCTACCCTTGGCGGACATGCTTCGAGGAGACCTCTAAATTGTTTCTTAAGTTCTGGTGAGTAAAATTAATTATATTTACATCTTTTATGTGTATTTTTACCATTTTATTGGGTAGACATTTCTGCTGGATTTGACTAATATGGCATTGGTGCGCGACTGTAGCGAATTGTTCTAGGTGAGTTTCTTGCTTCAGTAATGGCAGTCATCTAACTATATGAGACAACCGTCTACGATGCAACGTCCCGTTTTATTGCGTGTCTTTATGATCTTGATGGTTTCTATAGCAGTGACACTGTAACGATTGTAATAAGAGGTGTTTTGAATAAGGTTGGTGGAAGGTGGAAACTGCACGCCCCGCCATTGGAACACGTACATGCTTGTTTCCCCTCTAACTTCACTGCTTCATTCATTCATAAGGCGGGCACTTGTTTTTCCTCGAGATACCTTGTTTCTTATTCCTGGACATGGTGAGGGATTTCCAGCGTCCATCGTTGTGGCGGTTAGCTGACGTGGCGCTGCCAACTCCTGATCCCAGGTCAAAGCTCACCTTCACTTTGCCTTCCGACAGCTCCAGGGACATGAAGTCTTTCTGTGGAGAAAAACAGACATGGAGAAAGTGGTGTGAGGTAGTGACAGCGAAAAAACAAGTGAAGTGCCGACAAACTACAGTTCCTCAAATGACCATTAGAGGCTTGCTCCAAACACAAGTTCAATCCCCAGTTTATTGCAGAAACAAACATGTTTTAGTCTCTATAGTTAATTTCCACATGGTCTCAGGTTTGTATCTGTCTGCAAATGACCGCCTTAGCTCCTCTCATGCTACCGTTGCCCAATTTTTGAAATGTGCAGGAGTTACAGCAGGTGCAGTCAGGCACAGGCAACATGGCGGCAATCAGAGCCGCCTACACTGAGCTTTAAAGCTGCTATTTTTTATTTATTTATTTTTTGCTGTATATTATGTATGGTATGCTTAGTGCCTGTACATTGCTGCTGCAACAGTGAAGTTTTCCAGTTTGGGATTAATAATAAGTCACTTTGCAAAAGTTGTAAGACATTGAGCCCTAGGTCTTTTAATTATTGTTTGTTCCATTCTATATAGTGAATTATTCACATTTTAACTGAATCTACACCAGTTTTATCACTAAAACAATTAAATGAAGTTTGGCCTCATCATTGTTCCTGCTCTTTCCATGGGTAATAATCACAGAATTCATACAGTTTTTTTTTTCTTTGTTGCATACACACCATGTCTTCAGTAGCCAAGTACATGAGCAGAGCATCAGAGGAGAAAGTGCGGAACTGGAAGGTGATGGTGGAGACGTTCGGGTTCCACCTGGTGGGTCGTCCTACGGCAGCGTAGCCTTCACCGTCCAGCTGAACTGTCCCCTCAGTATCTGAACGCTGGGGGCTGCGACCACACAGACATAGAATGGCACATTTGAAAGGTCACAAATCATAAAATGCAAAGTAGGGAAGACGTTAAAGTGTTGAATGTTAAAAGGGAGGATCCACAACAAAAAGTGACTGAACAAAGAGTTTTCATTCAAAATTGTGTTTTTATAAAATAAGAGCAATTACATAACTTATATAAAATCGTTTCTTTCTATTCATTCTAATGTGAAAATAATGAATCTGTGAATGATATGCATACCTGACAACACATCCTTTACAGTCTCCTCGTCTGTCTCTGTAGTTCCACAATCCAATGGGTTTACCATCCAAGAAAGTCTCCCCCATGCAGCCGGTGAATGTTGATGCTTTTACTGCTTCTGCTTTCTAAAGGAGACAGAAGTAGAGAAAAATAATAATAAGGAAAATAAAAGACAGACAAGTTCTCGACATCGTCTTGGCCAGAGACGAAGACAAATACCTTGATAGTGCCGAATATTCCTCCCACAAACAGGTAGGCGTTCTGGTCGACGTCCAAGACAGTGAAGGCCGTTGGCGAGTTGGCACTGGCCGGGGTCGGCATCATACCAGCCATAGAGCCTTCCAGGGGATATACTGATATGGTACCGTTCAACCCATTGCTGTAGTTAGAAAAAGGGAGAAATGGGGGAGAGGGTTTGATGTCTTTCTGTCTGGAACACAAGACTATGTCCGCACATTCTGGAGTCGATTGGAATCAGTTTTTATGAACTGCCAAAGGTGAATGATAGAAACACTCGTTGGCTGCGATGGAACCTCGGAGCTGTACGCTGAAATGAATCGCCCTCCTTGGAGTTTGTTCTCGTAGCGGGAAGAACATTTCTGCGTCGTGTAAGGGAACATTTCTTAAGACTGATAGTCTGTTTGATCCAATTGGAAAACACCTTTGGGAAATCTCTCAGATGGAAATGCATGGTGCAGGTGGGCCATCTCCTCCGCGAGAATGGGCCGAGTGTTGGATGGTATGTATACAACACCCCTGCAGCTTTCACAGAGGAGAAAACTAGTCTGCTAGATTACACTATATCTATGTAATAGTGTGCCACAGGCTGATAAGGCTGCAAACTCCTGATTTCCCAAGTGAAACAACATGTTTTCCACAGTAGCATGAATGAGATGATGTCCTGTGGTGGCTGTTTATTTTATTTTTTTTTACAGCTTCTAGCGGTTGTTGTTGTTGGCTTGGTCACAGTGAGGGGGAAAGAGAATATCAGTCACTTAATAAATATGTGATATCAGTCAGTCTTACTAATATTAATACTAATATTCAACTTATGAGTGCATGTCAGCACGTTTGAACAGAACCAAACTGCATCATCATTCTTAGCATCATCAGGTGAAATGTAACCTGGTCTTGGATACGTGCATGCACGCATCTTACCGAGACGCCTCTATCCTGTGCCAGTTCCCGTCGTGGATGGTGTGATGGGGGTATTCGACCCTCCCCACTCCTGAACCCACATCCCATAGGAAATTCACCTTCCCCTTTCGCATCTCCAAGGCCAAGAAATCAACCTGAGACACAAAGAGAGGAGGCATGATGAATGAACAGCTTCTGTGCACAGCTTTGCTCTTGACAAGTCATCGTGTAAACGCGGTTAAGGAGCTGAACTGGAGGTAGGTTTACTGTATTCAGAGTCATTCAGAGTCATATCTTCACTGTATTTTAATACATTAGCCAGTAACTGGAAGAATCTAGTCAATCCCTTTTTTCAAGATGCACCATTTGCAACATCAATATATTATTTGAAATACTAAAATAAAGGAAACTAATCTTTGGAGATCCAGTATATGTAGACCAAGTTTCAACTGTGGTATGTAATATAAATAGGTATTCCAGGATTTTAATATGCACACATAAAAGTGGGAGTCACCCTTTAAATGTGATGGAAAAATGGATTTAAAAAACGAAAACATCAGTTAATGCAAGCAACATGGCCAGACACTCTAGTCCGACACTCATATGTGCATAGTAAATGTCTGCATCGTAATCATGCAGAGGGTACAATAGCCCAGATATAGGCTTTAGAGCAATGGTGTCAAATGCATTTTAGTTCGGGGGCCACATACAGTCCAATTTGATCTCACGGGGGCCAGACTAGTAACATAATACTAATTACCTTTAAATAACAACAACTTCAAAACTTTCCCTTTGTTTCAGTGCAAAGGAGTACAAGTACATGATGACAATGTTTACATTAATTGAAATATCCTTTTCTGAAACATTTTATTACCAACCTGAAATTGCTTAAGAAAAATATGTGCAATTTCGGCGCATTTCTGCCACCTGCTGTTTAGTTCTGGGTCTCAGTGTTGTGCTATATTCGCAACTCTTGGTTGACAAATTAGGAATAGCAGTTAACTTTATTGAAAAATTACACTTTCTGTCGTCTACATAACGTCGTCGCACTTTGCGAATTCATCACGGGCCAGATTGGACGCTCTGGCGCGCCGGTTTTGGCCCCTGGGCCCTATGTTTGACACCCCTTCTTGAGAGAGTGCATCAAGCCAATTATCTATAGTATCAACGCATCAATATTGATTGAATCCTGGGCAAAAATATAGAAAATAATACATAATCTGACATGAGCAATTAGCCTGAATTAGCCTGTCAATGCTTTTAAACTCAACTTTGAGAGGCAGGTGTGTCACAGGTAACGCACACGAGATGCAGCAGTAGCTCAAAACGAGTGAGTGAGACCTGTCAGCATTTCTGTCATCATGTCAGCTCTGTGTAGTTATTTTAAGTGTTTCGACAAATGTTAACAGCTTAGTAGAGTTAGTACTGGTATCTGCACTTTGCAGTATTGGATGTGAAGAAGTGACATCGAAGCATCTCTGGGTTTATCAAGTCATGCAAATTGTGCTAAGTGAAGAAAAATTACGAAGAAATTAAGAGTTTTCACGTACACATATCACAATCCATCACTCGATACACATCTAGCCATCATGCTTAAAATATCTCCAATGTGTGCAAAGACAAATCTGGAAGCATTTAGCTGCATACAATTTTACTGACATCATATGTGCTATACTCTATTTGAATTTGTATATTCAAATCCTGAGATGACATAACGCAGGGGTTATGCAACACTGTTGGCAGCGACGGAAGATGATGATTAATAAGAGTCCGAAATCCCAATTTATTACTTCCTACAGAAAACTGTATGGAGCATATATCACATGAATGAATGAACGAACGGGGGAAAGTGATTTCACTCCCAGCTCTGGTCTATTCTGAGGGCACAAAGGCTGAAGTTTCCTCCATCTGTCTCCGTTCCTGGTATTTTGCGGGAATCTTGCTGTATTTTGATTAATGATCTTATTACTTATGTATGAGCCAAAAGAAATTAATAAGTGAATTTTGAGCATATGCTCTCATCTGGATGCTGTCTCCCAAGTACATACACAGCATTATTATTCATATAGTATTATGCACAATTAGAGATTATTAGAGAGTCACATTTGAGGACACAAGTGACACACACACACACACACACACACATAAGTGCACACACTTATCTTCCTGGTCTCTCCAGGGTAATGGTGATTATTCATTAGTACAGATCACAGGGCAGCATCGTTATTATTCAACTAGCATATTAGTGAAATGCAAGAGGTGCACACGCACATACACAATTGCTATTCATTATGAATTCTACACTATTAAAGAATATCACACACACAGAAGCACTTTGCACACACAAACGTGCCTTCAAGACTTCCCAGTCAGATGAAGCAGAGCACAGATTTCTCGGGGGAAATCAGGCTGAAGCTGATAGCAACATAAACTTGTTGTTAATTGCTGCTGCTTGTTAAGACACACACATATGCACGCGCACGCACCGACACACACATACACGAGCACACTTTGGGATCATCAGCGGTACCTTAAAACAGCGATGGGCTCTGTTTTATAGGGGTGAATATGTGTCAAGATGTATTAATTATTCTCATGTTAGACAAGTCACTCCGGGAGTGTGTGCAGATTATGTGTGAGTGGCAGGTTGTGCGTGTGTGTGTGCAGTTTTGAATGCAGGCATTTTTTTCAAGTATGATAAATGCTATACACACACAAACACACAGTACATATATATATATATATATAAAATACAGCACCTCAACATTACATTAAATATGATGAATGCATTAATATGTAGCATTTTAAAACATTACACAAAGTTTGAGCCACAGAGACGTATGTATTAATCACAAAAACAGATTTAATGACTGTTTAAATCACCTTTAGCCGTCTACTGACATGACAAATCACAGTTATGGTTTGGGTGTAATCAGGGTTTTTCAGATTTATGAGGTCCAAATACACCAATCGTTTTTGATATTATTGCCAAACATATACACGACTGTACAGAAGATTTTAGTTTCTGTATTTTAAGGGCAAAGACAGCACACATAGGATGTCCAAGTACCTTTGTAAAAGTGCATACTCACATATTTGGCAGATCCCAGGTAGAAGAGCAGGTTATCGGGCGTGGTGGTTTTAACGTGAAGGATGATGGTATTGTACCTCCCTTTTCTGATGTCGGGGCGGTAACTACGGAGACAGTCCCCACCCGAGGACACCGACACTTTGATCTAGAAACAGGAATAAAAAAGAAGAGAAATGTAGAGAGAAGTTTCACTGTATCGTCTTGTATTTTAAATTAGATTTTGTTTATACGCTGGTATACACAGTTTATTTATCTTGTAATACGATGTCATTGCTTTTGATAAAGTTTCCATTTTTGTCCGTCCAGACTCATAATATATAAAGTGAAGACTTGGAAGCAGAACCAGCTCTAGATGTTTTGTTGCCCTAGGCGAGAATATGGTTTGACGCCCCCAGACGACTTGTTGCTGACATCTGTCAAAAGGAACCGCCAGCGTGAGATGCGCACCACTAACTCGTCCCATCCCCCTCTTCCACAGTGCACGGTGCAGGACAAGTTCAGGGCCAGGTCAATCAAATAATGGGAAACAACAGGGATAAGACAGAGCACGGAGAAAGGGTTCCCAATGGGGAGTTTTATTAATTAATTATTTCTATAAATAATTATTACTATTATTGTTATTTAAATTTTTTGGGAGGGCTTGCAGCAGCGTCCCCTCCAGCAGGCGGCGCCCCGCTTCTATCGCCTATACCTAGAGCTCTGCAGTATTTTTACAATTACGATTGCAACATGAAGTTGACAACAATTTTTTTTTTTTGGAAATAATATTACATATCTTCACTATTTTATCCTTTTTAACATTTGTGCGAAATCTTGTCATAATTTGAGTATGACTTCATGAATGATTGATTTGGTGAAATTACAGCCACACAGTTTTTATCAATGCATCCTTGAGTCTGAGTGAACATCTGTGCCAAAGCACCTGCCACGATGTTCCTACAATAGTAGAATAAAAGTTAAGACAATTTTCGAATGCTTTCCATAAACCTTGCTTTAATTATTAAAAAAAAAATCTTACTAGAATTTTTTGTGATTAAAAAATGTTTAAGTCAATCCTTAAATTAAAACCTTTGTGAGAAAATGTAAATTCACTGATACTTGTGTGCTTTAAACTCAACCCCCCCCCCCCCTTCCCCCCTCTTCCCCCCTCCCCCTCTTCTTGTGAGTATCTCTGGCCTGGAGTTGTGTGTTTCCTGTGGAGCTCTATACTACATCTGTTGTCGTGGTCTCATCAGCCTGCCCAGTCTTCATGG
>JASGAT010362397.1:0-13895 GCA_030220025.1 Chelon auratus
GTGTCAAACTGATCCGTGAAAGGGCCGCTGTGGCTGCAGGTTTTCATTCCAACCATGCAGCACCCATGCAGTGGGTGTGGCTGGCAAGTTTTTGTTCCAATCAAACAAGAGGACACCTGAAATGACAGTAAAAATCTGGAAAAAGTGTGGTGTTCTTTCTGTGACAGATAACTCAGTGTTATTAATGTTAATGGACACTACTGTACCTTACACCTTACCCTGTATATATAATTTATATATATGATTTATATTCTTCCATTTCTTGTACATTTGTTCATGATAATTTGTACATTTTGGCTTATATTATTTCTATTTTATGTTACTTGATTTTATTCTACTTATTTTTTATTTCTATTTTATTTTATTTAATCTTTTCTTTTTATCTGAGGTTCTTAAGAGTGTGTTTTTTATGATCAACTAAGCTACTGTAACCAAGCAATTTCCCTTGTGGATCAATAAAGTTTATCAAAGTGTTCTAAAACTTTTGACCGGTAGTGTATATTCTTGTATATCAGTGTTTTTCCAACCTGCAAAATGTCTCTGTCAAGTTTTTATCTTGTCATGTATTACAGTACATCTCTGTGTACTTAAAGTGGGTCATGGTTCAGAACATTTCCTTACTCCGTTACCTGTAAATGTGTTGCACAGTTACAGCTGGATTAGATCATCTGTCATCGCCTGGATGCAAACCAACTTCAACACATGCATTTTTTGTTTATTTATTAATTTTTTTTTCGTGGTGGAAAGATGGACTGGAGTCACTCCATCAGGAACTGATTATGCTCCAGCAAAGATCTGTCAGGCCAAACAAATTGTTTGGATGGACTATATGGGGTGATGGACAGATGAGTAACTGCAACATAGCTATACATATCTTCTGTGTGGAGTTGAATTCATTTACAACGAAATGGCTCTGTTTGGTTGTAGAATCCTATCCATTTGCATGTGGAGGTATTTCTTTATCTGAATTGCTTGAACCACACCCCATAATAAAATCTAAGCAGCGTGTTACCAGACTCTTATTCTGATGAGAATTGAGTCTGCCATGCTAATGCTGTAATTATCCGTTATTACCTTTCAATTGATTGTTGTTGTTGTTGTTTTGTCCAACTACTTGTGACAAAATTGTTTTGGGAACTCATACATAAAATAATTCTTATTTGTTACTTTGTTTTTTGCCCAACATGGCAGAAGTTCTGTCCACTACCGATCCACAGAACTGTCAAATCAGTTACACAACTTGTTGACCTGTTTTCTCTTGCCAGGCTTGATCTCATTACTACTGAACACATAATGAACAGCCAATCAAACAAATGTGAATAATCATTTGTATGGATTTGCTGCCACTATAAATTGAAGGGAGAAAGACCTTTAATAGACTGAACACAAATGTCCTGTGCTGTTGAATGACATTTTCAAGGCAGGCAACTGCTTGGGACCCCAGGCCAGTGGGGCAGTTTCTTTGCTTTCAGTGACAGTAGGAGACCTTCCTAAGGGGCCCCCTACCATAGCACGTCATGGACGTGACTCTTTAAAGTAGCTAAGTAAGTTAACGACGCCCAATTCAAAATGATAATCTGAGTTGAGTTTCCCTCTGGGAGTGAAAAAAGAAAGAAGAGAACAGAAAGGAATAATTATTAATAATAAAATTAAATAGGGCGGCACAGTGGTGTAGTAGTTAGCACTGCGATAGACTGGCAACCTGTCCAGGGTGTACCCTGCCTCTCACCCACCCGGTGACCCACCAGAGGACAAGCGGTTACAGAAAATGAATGGGAATAATACTAGAACAGCTAACTGGATGCTGCTAGTCTAGAGTTAGCTATGGGGGAGAGAGATTTGAATAAGAAACCTTCACTACCATCACATTATTTAAATTGTTCTTTCATCTAACACCAGTTAACTTGGATAGGTCACTTTAAGTGTACAGTGATATGCAATGCATATGAAGTATCTTGATTGTGTGTCACTAATGTAGTGAAATATTTCCTGAAGTGACCTGAACCACCATGAACATGAGCACTTTGTTGGGCACCTTGGACTACCTTCAACACAAAATGAAATAAATAAGCTACTTGAGCTGAGGGCTGGTGGTTTGCTACACTGTATTAGTATACAGATATTCAGAGAAATATTTAAAAAAAAAAAAGAAAGAGAGACATTGTAAGTAAATATACTGTATATATATATATGTGTGTGTGTGTGTTCTTCACATCCAGGGAATAAACAAGACAATTTACATTCAAACAGCAGTGCGAAGCCAAAGTGTCAAGACTACCAAAGTTAGATACAGTACAGTATAAACAAAAACTATAAACATTGTCCTCAATGTTTTTGTAATACCTTACAATGTTTTATCAAAGACAGCCATTGGGGACATCACAAACCATTTGGAGAGTCATATTTCACACATAAATGAACAACTTAAATGATACACAATATGGACTACATTTGCCAAAAGCGTTTGGCTTCCTAGATTCTGATGAAATCACTGTAGCTTCATAAATCATTATAATGCATCACTGCACAATAACTTACTTTATTTATGAAGACTTCACAACTTTGTCATTATCCATCAACCCCTTGCTGCAAAGCAGAGTTTTGATAGCCAGAATTGTAGGCTGTATAGTTCTAGAGTCAATGGAGAAGCTCTCCTGCAGATCTGATAAGCAAACCACAATGTGTCTATGTGACACTGCAGCCTGATTTCATACAAGGGAGTTTTTCTTGCCACAGTTGCCTTAGTGCTTGCTCTGGGGGTTTCAAGCTCTGTAGTATGTAAAGCACCTTGAAAGAATTTGGCTTGTTATTAATGCTATTTGAATACATTTGAATTGAACGGAATATTATTTAATTGAAACAAATGCTGCTTAAGTCATTACAGCGGTATGACAGACTGGAAATGAATATATTCAAAAGTTATCATGACAAATGAATATCAAAAAAGTGCACTGTCAGACTGACTCATACTCAATGCTAGAGACAAAGCACAGGGCTCCAGTTAAAAAAGAAAAGTGGTATATCTAGGTTTTCGTCCAAATATAACACTGATTAAATTAATAATAATAAAAAAAAATAGAACATAGAACAGAATCAAAAGGCGATAAAGGCATACATTTTTATCCCATACTATAACTACTATGAAATGGTTGCATTATACAAGAAAAGAATACAATGAAATTAAAGTAACTGAGAGTGCTAGAGAGTGCATTAAACAAATAAGGATACTGAAAGCTATTTTTGTCGTGAGTAGTTTCCTTGTTCCTCCGCACAGATCTGATGTTTCTGCTGTTTTAAGTCACAATTTAAATTTAAATTTCCATTTCCATTTCACTTTCTCATACTTTGCTGCTATTGATACATAGGCCTCACTGTTATGACAGGCAAACCAAGCAATTGTTTGGGGCGATTAAAAAAAAAAACAAACAATTACCTATGGTTGCCACTATTGATACACCAGTAATATACCATCATTTTTTGGGCCCACCGTTTCACAGCACGTTTTTGAAGCCTGACCGCAAAAAAAGAAAAACAAAACACAAAGTCTGCAAAACTAACCAGTATTACTGAGGCTTCAGTAGTTGGAGTTTGCAAAATATGATGGGTCTCTTCCTAAAAAGTTCAGAACTTTTTAGTATAAAATTGTTAAAAGGCAGGCAGCAGCTTGGGACCCCAGGCCAGTGGGGCAGTTTCTTTGCTTTCAGTGACAGTAGGAGACCTCCCTAAGGGGCCCCCTACCATAGCACGTCATGGGCGTGACTCTTTAAAGTAGTTAATTATGTGAAAAGAATGAGGGTAAAGACAGCAGTGACAGGGAATGTGATGCATTTATGTTCAGAGCCAGGTCTGTTACATTCAAGCGTAATGACTAGATATATTCCATGATAGCCTCTCCGTGATAAGTTTTTCCTGACAATTTACATAGGAAGCTACCATGTTGTTTAAAGGATGCACATGTTGGTAAGGATCACTTAAGCACAGTCATGACAAAAAAATATCTGGAAGTGAAAAAGCTAATGGTGTGATTCTGTAAAGCACACACAGCAACAAACACTGAAACAGGAAATGCTGAGAAACTTTATGTGGATCTGGCAACAAGTCGCATCAGTATATAATTGACTAACTGAAGAAAGCGTAGCATGTTAATTTTCAATAAATACTGTATGGTATTTATTTTGCTAACATTTAATTAAAAAAAGAATATGTTTATATAAATTAAGAATAATGTGAAAGATATTATATAGCTTTAATATATTATTATTATTATGCACCTGTTAGACTTTCAAACTCCGTTCTGATTGTTCATTGACAATAAAAAACAAATGAGGCAGGCAAGATTTCTTGGTTTGGCACTAACCGTGTCAAAAAAATTTACAGTGTAACCAAAAGCCTTTTGTGAACAACATGACCCCAAAAGGATAATCAAGCAGTCAGTTTTCATTGAAAAAAAATATTTAGTCAGGCAGACAGGTTGCAACAATAAATGTGATTATCAGAATGCATCTTAGTCCAAGTGAAGCAGTTCAGTTGTAAATTGTAGACAGTGCAGGAAAAGCCCTACTGAGCTCACCGTGCAGTAGCTAATTAAAGGTGTGACTGAGAAGTGACGAAACAAAGTTTCTTTCAGGATGACAGTCTCATATCTTCTGACAGTGGAAAAAGTAAATATCTCAGGTTGTCACAGAACTCCAAACTTGCTGCTGATTTTAAGTGGGATGGAGAGAGTTTGGGAAGAGTGTTGATGTTAGGCGAAGGGACTGTCTGATTTTAAGATGGAGGCTTCTGCGTCATGGAAGCCCTTCCCGTTTATGTATTCTGAGTGACCGTCGATGCTGTAGCAGCCCTGTACCTCTGTGATGGAGGAAGCCGTGTAGGAGGCCGAGCGCAGGGCATCTGAATGGTTTCCTACGCTGCTGCCAAACTGGATATTATATTGGTTCCAGTGCCTCCTCAGAACAGCTTGAACCTAATCAGAAGAACCACATTTCAAATATTAATGGGTGTGCTTCATTATTGATTAGTTGAGTTACAGCGAAAAGTGAATTAGTCTACTTTAGTCCAAAGTAACTAAGAATGCAGAACAAAATGGATGCCAACACATCAAAAGCTGACAAATTTGCAAGCTTAAATTTGTAAACAAACAAATGAGTGGTTTTAGATGGAACTAGGGTATTGTAACTATTGCACAATGGATAACAATGTATCCATCCCCCTATTTTTTGAAACTAAAAACAAAGCCAAATCTTAATGCTAAGCTAAGCTAATTCCATGTCTACATACTGGCTTTGCATGTTTTAGCTATTACCCCCATGACAAACAGGAGCTCATACTGAATTGTTGTTACTGCTGAGCAGATTAAAAAAAACTAAATGTTTAATAAAAAATAAAGCCCAACTGCCTCTGATGCAACAGATGTCAGTTGTTGATGTCTTTGGCAGCAAATGTATGAAACAGCGGTGAAGTGCCACTATGTGCTAACTCCTTTTGTTCTAAGATCAAAGAGGAGCTATTCCGTGAATCTTGGAAGCCTTTCACTTTAAGCATTAACAAGCTGATCAATCTCCTGCATAATTGATGCCACTCAATGTACGGACCATGGCTGCTTGCTAACAGTCGAAACATCAATCCCGTGGAAGACACTAGAGGACCAAGCCCTGCTTCATGTTGCCTAAGCTACCCTAGATTACAATGGGGGAGGTGTGGAATAGTGCATGTGCTTGTGTATGCACAAGTAAAAGAGAATAAAAGGGCATAACCCTGTCTTACTTCTCCATTGAAAAAGCAGAAGATTGTGGCCACAAGCAGACCCTGAAATGAAAACAAAAGCACATGAGACAGAGAAAGGACACTGTTTATTGAGTGGTCTCAATGTTCTAGAAAGGTCTTAAGTGTTATAAAGCAGAGATGACTAAAATACACTAAGTTTATTTGAGCCTGCTGCTCAAGCTATTTGTCCCTGCACTGCCTATGCTGGGAGAATTCAGGATGATCAGATAACACCTTTCAGCTCAGACAATTCATCCCTTCCTGCTGTTCTTGCCTACAACACAACAGAGTCTTGTCAGAGGCTGATGGGACTGTTATGCTTTTACTATAAGGTAAGAAAATAAGGAGGGTTGAGCCCAGGCAACAGTTCATTATAGTAAGCTAAAGGCATTTATCATTAGAAGAGACAGAGAGTAGTATGTAATTAAGTTTAATAATAAATGATATATAGGTTACAATGACAACAGGACTTCACTTAACAGAGCACAGGAACTCTGCAGTCCATGCCTTTTAGACTAATCTACAGCTGTGTGTCTAAATCTTTTAAATCAGTAACAACTTGTGTGGATCAAATACCATGGTTCTAGAGCTTCCAAGCATCAACTCACCTGGTAATGCATTAGTATGTGCATGATATAGTCATAGATTTCAGAGGATGCCCGCCCCTCTGGCTTGTAGGGAAGTAGGACATACTGTATTCCCAGAAGGGGGACCAAGATGAGGGTGGCTCTCACTGCCTTCATGTAGAGACTCGACTCTGCTTGGTGGGTCACCTTCAGTTTGGTGATGAGGACTCGCACAATGTTTAGTAGAAAGAACAAATTGACCTAAAGGGAGAGGACATGAAAATCAGCATTCTGACTCCAGGGACAAATTATAAGTTAATATCTTACATATGTGCCAGTGAAGAGTGATTCACCTAGGAAATGTATAAAGATATTACAAACAGAATGGCAAAGGGCCCACCAAGACCCCATGAAAGCCAACAGTTAAAAAAAAAATAAAAAAATAGTACATCGTATGGACATTGCTAAAATTTTTGACATATTTGAACAAATATGTACCGCCAATTCTGAGCATTGGCATTTGATCTGAAACCTTAGATTATAGTTTTATAGATTTGAAAATGTGAGGAATGTTAGAAAAATGACACGTTTGAACATGTTACTTTTATTTGCAGACATTGTTTCAAAGGATCATAAATTTGCATGTTCAAATACTGTATGTTTAAAAGGTCACTATTTCACTAGAATGTATGGTTATTGTAGCTGACGTAACCCTGACTCTCGACTGCCACATAATTCAGTTCTGTATGGTCTAAATAAACATATCATGATTATCGAAACCAAAACAACAAAAAATGCTTTTTAGGGGCCCTGAATTTTCTTTTTCAGTCTTTAAAAGAGAGTCTTAAAGGAGATATCTTTCTCTGAAGTATGCACCACTGTGCTGATTAGGTGAATTTCTTGAAAACAACACAAGCCTGGGGATGATGGAGCAAATCCTCAGAGAGGCAGATGCATTGATTTCACAAGACAAACACAATTATGCATGCTATGAAACTGTGCCGGGCCCTTGCAGTGTCCACGAGGAAGAGAACAAAAGCAGCTGTGCTTGTTGCACAATAAAAACAGTGCACCGGGAGAAACATGAAACCAATCAATAGTGTTGAGTGTAAGAGTGAGCCTTCTTACCAAAAGAGCAGCACAGATGGGACCGTGGATAATGTAGAGCAGCGACGTTTTGGAGCTAATCCAGCAGCTACAGTGGAGGGGAGAACAAAAAGCAAATGTTTACACAACAGTATCAACGCATCACATGAGAGCTGACCCATCACAAAGATCAGTGGGTTTTCTGAGAAATTAATTTGCATTTTTTCCATGGGGAGATTAATTAGAGAAGCAACAAGTGACGCAAAAGGCTTTGTTAAACTGTTCAAGACTGAGATAAACAAACTGGTTAAGCGACAACTGGCCAAGCAATTTTAGACAATCCACCGGGTAGATATAAATATATTCTTTAACTATGGTGTAGATTCTACACCAAATTTATAGAATATATTTATATTTATTTATATAGAATAAATAAAGGATTATCTTATCTTATCTTATGCAAATTGTAGCACTGGCGTACTTATCATTGTAGTAGTAACTCCGAGCAACGGCATGTATGGAAGCTGGAATAAGAGGAAAGCCTGTAAAAAAGTCCAACAAATTAGGTTTTAATGTTTGAGAACCTTACATAAATGTGATTGCATTCAGTAGTATTTCATACATACCCCAGCCCAGGAGATAGTACCACATCAAATGCTGCTTCTCAGCGAAAACGGCCACCACGATGAGAGTGTGCAGATATATTCCCTCACACAGCATCCAGAAGTAATTACACCCAAACAGGTAGAGATGAATAAACTGGGACACTTTACAGCTTGTCTGAGGAAAAAAAACAAGCACATAATAAATGTGGGTGCTTGCTGTAAGCCACAGAACCGTTTTTGAGCAGCTTTTTGACAGACTTCTGTTGAAATACTTAATATACTTAATAAATAATTTATAGTTTATTAGTTTGAATCCATTTTTTCTTTCTTTTTTTGTCATTTTATTAAGTAAGAGATAAAACTAACTGGATTCCTCTGCACCAGCTCCTGGTTGTTGGCCACTGCTGTCAGCAAAATGATGGTGATCACAGAGTTCAGAACAAAAGAGAAGAAGAGGTTTTTGTGAAGGGTGATTCTTTGGCAACTCAAACTCCTGTAAAAAAAAAAATACAGACAAGATATTATACCAAAGTGCTTGTAACGCCCACATAGGCTAAGAAATTCATTCTGTAAAGCATCAAGTTAATAGACGTTTACTGACTTGAAATGGAAAAATATGCCAAGGGAGATAAGCAGTGAGGTCAGGGACAATCCATGTCCTATAAGAGCTAAGTAGAAAAGATTCATTGCGGTCTGGAAGAAACAAGAGTCAGAAATTAGATTATCTGGATTGGTCTGATTATCTATCTCATAATAACTGATGCATGATGTGAGACAACATATCCCTATAGAATCGACATACAGATGGTCTCTGCCTCATTTAGTACTGCTAGCATATTAGCATGGTTTCCCAACACCAGCATGGCATTTGTCTTCAGATCCACTTTTCAGTTGTATGAGAAATGACCACTCAAGTAAAATGATACATATGGTATGCACATCAATGACCTTTTTACTATCACTCTAAATGAACAGTATCTGCACAGACTCTTTGATAAAAGATCAGGGCTAATCATGATTCAGTTTATAATGCATTAGTAACATCTTGTGAAATGACCTACCACTCTGCCTTCATTGGTGTGTTCATTGCAGCGAGTGTAGTTGGTCCATGTCCGGTTGCTCTCAGGGTGTAGGAACCAGTGGCCCCTATCAGTGCAAATCTTTGTGACCATCTCTGCAGGAAAAAAAAAATGCTAAGACTATTGCTTATACCACGGGTTCCCAAACTTTTCCATGCCAAGGCCTCCCAAACAGCATTAGCCTCTGGCCGAGGACCCCCTTTGCAAACCCACAGACAATGCTACAAAATATGTAAAGAAACATCAACTTTTAGAATGTTTATATAATAATTATTTTATTAATATATATTTTTTTTATAATGATCGAAAATCATTTTATTATTTTTTTTATAATCTATATAATCTCTAATATTTATAATATATCATTTTATAATTTGAAAACCACTGGCTTATACCATGACTTTGAAAAAATTAAACCATATCAGTGCTGAATCTCACAAAAGATTTTCTTGGTATTTATGGTACTATGCAGGCAGGAAGTAAAGGGAGTTGGCTCTGTGCATTTTGGAAAAACAGAATAAATCATTGTACATATTTCCAATGTCATTTCCATATTATCATAAATTAAAAACATATTCTAAAATTCCAATGAACAAACACTTTAATATCCATGAAACTACTGAAAGCACAGATGAGAAGGACTGGAAGCAAATCTAGTAGAAGGATGTACTATATTTTACCATGTCATTTTAACACACTCTAAGCATTCTAAATACTTGTGTCCTTCCACTCATATGCATAAGCCAAACATGTTTCATGGCCATTTGTTGTGATTGTTCAGACTTTGAGAAGACTACAAGCTGTCACTGTTCTCACATAACTGAATGAGTCTAAAGGGTGAAATTGAGATAATGGGGAACTCCATGAACATTAGTTTTATTTAAGATTGGTATTAGTCATAATTCATGATTTTCAGCCTGAGAAATCAGTTATATTATGCCATCTGAGGTTGTGGAGAGTTTTAAACCTGTTGAGGAGATCAAAGTCCACAAACTATGAGTGAGGATAGCAGAATATAGCTTGCTGGTTTGGTAAAACCTGCAAATGGACCACGCATGATTGGCTATTATAAGCTGCAGATCTCACCTGAAGGGTCAAAATCCGTGAAGTAGTCCGGGCAGTGCTGCTCAGATATGATTCCAGCTTCTGTGTCGTCCCAACACAGCCAGCCATCCCAAGTGCGATTACACATGGGTTCTAAAATCATAGAGAAATGTTATGATTTAATGGTAATGGTTTATTACGTTTTTACAATAAGGTTGGTGACGATAAGAAACACTGTTCACTGCTTTAGTGTCTTTGAGTTGTATCACAAAATAATGGCATATAATGACATTTAAACTGTGTCCGTCTGAAATTTTAGTAAACGCTGATTTGATTTTAGTTCAAAATGTTTCCAATTTTGAACTAACCAAGGAACACACTTTGGCAAGTAGTGTTTCATACTAATTTCCTTCAATCAAGACAGCCTGGAAACATGAACGCTCAGAGCTACCTTGTCTGCTCTGAGTATCGTCCTTCATTATCTTTTGATAGCACTCAAACTGAGCTGTCACTATCTTGTTCCTAGTGAGTCCCATGTCATGGTAGACGTTGGTTGGATGCTGCTGCTGGGTTTCATTAACCTCCATGCTTGCTGTCACCAAAAACTGCAGAAAGAAGAGGAAAGGTAAATAAATCTTTGTTGTTGTTTGTTTGTTGTTGTTGCATCAATAGTTTTTATAGTACAGAAAAATAGATATGGCCTTAATTTTTGAGTCTATGCTTCATAATGTCTTGGCTCTATCTGAAGAAAAACACAGAATCATTACCTTAAACCATAACGTCAGACATTTTTCAAACAACAAAACATAGACAGAAAGTTCTACAACTTCCCTAACAGTAGTGTGTTAGTTGTTTTACCTTTCTTTAGCCATTAATAAAATGTATTAGAATACTGTGTAACATAAAAAGAAAAAAATGTAAGCCTGTGTCTGAATTTGTTTCTGGCTGTATATATTTTAACTCACTGGGAATGTATTAAAGTAATTATGACATAATATCCAACCTAATGGTGGAAAGGGAATTAACAGAGAACATTTCATTAAATCCATTTGAACAACACGGAAACTATGACATCCATGAAGGCATATTTGTGGCAAATGTATTATTATTATTATTATTATATTTGCAAACAGATATGTCCTGAGATACCAACAAAGCAACCAAAGCAGCCCTCTCATCCTTTAAAAAGCCTCTAATGTCAACTAGTCTCAGTCATACCTGAACAGTCACTGCAGTATTTGTAATTATATAACTGCAGAATGGTTTGAAAGAAAGTCTGATCTGGGTTTTCTCTAACTAGACACAAACACATTTGATATCTGCACACGTGTAAATGTACTGAGTGTGATGTGTATTTTATTTGTGTGGGTGGGTGTGCGTGGGTGTATGTGTGTGTGTGTGTGTGTGGGTGGGTGTGTGTGCGCACTTGTACAGCTATCTCTTTGAGGACCAGTTTGAGTTTTACACCATTGCAATGTGGACATTCGTGCAAAGTGAGTAGAGGACAGTCACAAGTTTGGGTGGGTGTATATGTGTGTAGGCTGTTTTACCATTGTTAGATGACACAGCAGTATGAGAGCCACCTTCCAGCTATGTTCAAAGTTATTCAACCTTCTCTCAGCCATATCAGAGCTGACTGATGATTTATCAGCTGCAGATCTGGGGAAGAGAATCGACAAGTAAATAACCACATGAAGGCCTCCTCACAGCACACCATATATTTGACATTATAATCTGTGAACTGTTGCTACCGTGCAGTAATTTTTATCACAGTCACTTGAGCTGGGAACCACTAAGATTATTGAAATCTATCATAAACAATGATTTATTTATTCTACTTTTCTATTTTTTCACCTGTTGTTTTGTCTGTGTCTTTGTCAATGTTTCAAGAGTAGCCAAAGAAATTTTCATTGTACTGTGTGTAATGGTAATAAAGTTTTATTCATTCAGTCATTCATTCAAACAACATACAAAGAATTTTAGATCAGATTTACTAGTACGTAACTAATTTAGGGGGTGTCTCAAAAATAAATTATCACTCGAATTTCTCATGAAAAAAGTCAGCTACTCTGTCTGTGTGGTTATAGGGATGCACAGATTCGTTTTAATGTGAAGAATAAGCAGCAACTGGATCAAAAGGTGAAGAAACTGAATCACTTAACACAAAAACTGATTTTATCACCCTACTAGAACTCTTGATTTTGTCATTAGAACAGTCCTTCAGTGTGGTGAGGATATACAGTTTATATCACGTATCTGTTGTATTTCTAACTACTAACCATGGTGTAATCATTTCAACAATCCCATCCCTGCTCTGTCCTGCACATCTGCCAGTTGACATGTATCACCGTACAAGTTAGGTCTGTTTAAAATCAGATGCTTCCACAATGTATCTTGGCTTGATGACCACCACAGATGAAAAAGTAATCAGTTTGAATCAGCCCAACAAAAAGTGCATCGGCCCCAAGACCTATTTCAGCTGAGAAAAAAAAATCATACACAGCTAAGCACACCTCAGACTTAAAATCCCGTATTCTCCCTGCTGCTGTGTTTTGTGATCCACAACTACATCACGCTCTTTTTAAATTGTGACAAAGTGTTACATCGGTTAGTGGACGTGTTACACATTTCACATGTAAAGGTCTTACTTGTGCCTCATCAATAGAATCCCAAAAGGCTGTTTGGAGCTGTGCGCCACTGGGATTTCATGTCATTGCTGCTGCATAACAGATGAGACCAGACTCAAATGGAAGTGTATACCTCAGGCTTGACAGATTTGCCTTTCAAAACTGTGTGTTTACTAATGCTTGGGTAGCTGGTTGCATAAGCAGCTAATGGTCAAAGAATTACAGCTCCACTCACAAGTGAATCTTAGTGAATTTATTCTAATATTAATTCATCAATTGCTTTTTTACTAGTTATTTTTGCTACAGAAACATAACAGCTTGAGCTCCACACTTACTCCCAAGGTAACCAGAAACGAGTTGTTAGGATAGTTAAAATACCTGGCACAAATCACTGGACTAGGTTCTAGTGGCAACAATGCTTTCGATGTGAATACATGTAACAAACATTTTCATTTATAGCAGCCAGACATAAAAAAAAAAAAAAATACACAAGAAGGGAGACACAGAAAAAGAATATGCTCTTATTCCAGCTTGAGTTATGAGTGATAACGCCTAGATGGGAAGGCACAGCTTTACAATACAGAAACACAAACAGTCATGAAAGCATCGGTGTGACACGAGTTTTGTCTTTTGCTATAAGGAAGGAATTAAGCATGACTGGCAGTTTAGATGTGAGAAAAAGCAAAGCAGTAGTAATCAGGAACACTAAAGGAACACTTACATGGCAAATGTCAAACAGGATATAGGAAAATAAAGGTGGCCAGAGCAACCCTGTGACTCACATCAAAGAATAGCTCTGACTTTGGTAACTGTTCAGACTTTGTATTAACATCCGATCTAGGCAATCCAATCACATAAAAGACAGGTGTGAACACTCCTAGGACGCACTGAGATTGCATTTGAGAGATCCAATCTCTGACCACATTTTGGGGTGGTCTGGGTTGCATGTATTCGCATTTCTTTTAGTGTGAACGACAATCAACAGGGGTGTGGAGCTTTGCCTCGTTCAATCAGAAAAATAACTTACAGCTGCTATTATAAATAGGGATGGCTCGATCCAACTTTTTCATGTCTGATACCGATACTGCAATTTGGAGTATCTGCCGATACCGATATCAATCC
>JASGAT010362398.1:0-17751 GCA_030220025.1 Chelon auratus
GAAGGAAACAACACTTGTTACATTCTGTTCTCACCTATGTAGATCCACTGCTTTAAGCATCAAATCCATTTATTATGTAATTTTACAAACCCAGGAGACAAATCATCAGATTTTAAACTTTAGATCGTATTCACATGAGGCACGATGGCCTTGTGCCGTGCACATGTATAAACCTAGCAATGACATTCCTCGATGGCAGCCATCTCCAGCAGGATGCAGACTGACACAGGCACACACACAAAAATGGTTTAGGAACAACTAAAAAAACATGAAGAACAGCACAAGGTGTTGACCTGGCCTCCGAATTCCCTAGATCCCAAACTGATAAAGTATCTGTGGGATGTGCAGGAACAAGCCATAGAGGCCCCACACCTCAACCCACAGGACCCACTAACATCATTCTCTTGCCAGACACCACAGGACACACTCAGAAGGACCATGTCCATTCTCTGATGAGTCACAACTGTTCTGGAGGCACAAGGGAGACCTACACAATATCAGGAAGGTGGTCATAATGTTATGCCCGATCGATGTAGTGTTCATGCTTGGTAATAACACCAGATGCGTTCCCAAGTCCATCTGAAGTCCGTTGAGCCATGCTATGCTGAACCTTACCTGAACACGTCACCAACCCATCATACTCAGAAGAACAAGACGTTCTGGGTCCAATGAGCACTTGCACAGGACGAATCGTACATGGGAGCATAGCCTGGAAGCCAGATCAACTTCCCTGTCTACACATATTTTGTGGCAGAAAGTTGCTCTGTATATGTTCAGTGACAAAGGAGGATGACCACAGTTTAATTTCCTTGACGCCCAGCCAAGATCTATACAGCAGCAACTAGCATAAGAGCAAATAATACATCTCCCTCCTTCCTATTTAATGTGCATTGCAGATAGTTGCGGTTTTAGATGAGCCTACAAAACGTGATTAGGGCCAGGATTGGAGGTGAAAAACTGTGAGACTTTTTTGAACATGTGATGGACGATTTTTCATTATTATATGAATGAATTATGAACCTGCAGTCTGGTTTGTATTGTGCCAATTTTTTTTACATAATTAAGAGAGAGACTCTTTAAAATCCTCATCTTTAGACAAGTGTCCTCTCTGTGGTGCATCCTTGGATCTAAATCTGGATCTTCATCCTGCAGAGATTCAGTCTCCCCTCTTTATTTCCCTGTTATAGTTCTTTTCGCAAGTTGTTCTCTTACATGAGTCTCATGTTGTACAGATTGTAAATCCCTCTTTGAGGGATAAATTGTGATGTGTGATACTGTGCTAAAATCTTACTTGATCAGCTTTACAAATCAAGTTGTGTTTTAGACTAGTCCACTTATAAAGATGAATGTGGATGGCATGCATTCAAACAACTGGGACATCATGGGTTAAGTGTGTGCCACAGCAATGGACTTTTTGTTTACATGAGGCAAGGTTCAGGAATTTGTACTTCCAGCTGCTGCCATCAAACACTGGAAAAAAACAACCTAACTCATCTTAAAGAATTTATAGATCAGACATAGAAGACTGACACTGACACTGTTACTCATGACGCATTTCTCTTCACGTTTCTTAAAGTGAATTTATGTATGCCTAGCATTGGCTGACTGTTAAAAGAAAGTGATTCTGGCAAGGTAGGATTTCATTGTGGGGCATGTTTCAACCCATGCGGACAAAAAATATACCTCTGCACACAACTGGATAGTCCTGCAATCAAACAGGGCAATGAATTGCCTTAATCTGTTAATCCCTTAGCTACTTTGCTGTCAGTGTCTTTTGAAACAGTCGCAATAATTTTGTTGCAAGCAAAATCAACTCTGTGGTGCTCAGATAATGTGTGTCACTGTGTTACTTTATCATCGCCATGTTTTATGTTTGCATTCCTGTAAGGAGCTCAGATGGATGATGGGTAAAGTTTTGGGAGGTTTTCAGTGACTTAGCTTGTGATTAGGTTTCTTGTTCTCTTGTCTGAAGTGTGCCCAGTGCTTCTTTTTATTATCATTATTTATTTATTTATTTTAGTTTTGCTCTGCATAGCAAAGAGGGAAAAGGAGTACACAGAATCATAGATGAAGGCCCTTTGTTGTTGGGGCGTAGTCATGCTTCAGCCTACAATGGAAAATTACTAGAGGCTGAGTCTGCCAGCATTTTTTTTTTTATTTATTTGAATTGCTCAAGGTTGTTGATTCATTAGAGTTGTTTTGTGTGAGAGGTAAAAACTGTGTGTGTTTCTGAGAGTTCACATGTAGCACTGTGCGTGACAAAGCACCCACTTGCCCCAGTACACCTCCAGAAGGGTTAGGGTCCAGATGTTTGAGTGACCCCAAGAATAAGAGATAATTCTCAGTTTGTTTTTGGATGAATGTAAGGGATTTGTAGCACAGAGTAGCTGATATTTGATGGCCTATATGATCCGTTGGTAAAACATTAGGTATAGTAGTTAATGCTTTATTAGAAGCATTCTAATGTTTTCACTAGTTTACCCAATAAACTGGCAAGTGAGTGAAATTTATTCTCAGGGACAAGGGAAGACATCGAAATGTTTCTCCAGTACATGTTAATCTTGTGCGTGCCTCGCTGCTTCCCCCAAATGACGAGCAATCTCCACCCACATCTGTCGATGCCACAGAGACATGAGAAAGGAGAAGAGGTTCAGCCTGCTTCAGATATGATATGGCATGTATCAGCGTTCTGGGTTTTTGTTCTTATTATTCAGCCATTCATTCTTCTTGTATTACTTCCACTTCTTCAGAATCTCTCCCCTTGCTCGGTCTCCTGTCTGCAACTACCGCGCCAGCAGCCGTGGCCTACTGGTTAGCGCTTTGGGCTTGTGACCGGAGGGTTGCCGGTTCGAACCTCCGACCGGGTGAAAGTGCCCTTGAGTGCCCTAACCTCTCACTGCTCCCCGAGCACCGCTGTAGCATGGCAGCTCACTGCTCCGGGTTAGTGTGTGCTTCACCTCACAGTGTGCTTTGTGTGTGTTCACTAATTCACGGATGGGATAAATGCAGAGACCAAATTCCTTGTATACACAAGTACACTTGGCCGAGAGACACTTAATCTTAATCTAAATCTTTCACTTCCCCAGTCAGCTCACCTGTTTCCACTCTGATATCAGTTCCCTCCAGCTCTCCTCCTTTCTGTCAGTTACAGGTTTGTCTGAGTTTCATTATATTATAGCTTTCTTGTGCACTCTGTTCCCTGTCCTGACGGTGATTACATAGTGAGATGGTACTGCGGGGAAAACAGGAAACCATTTCTGTAAGGTGTTAACAGCACAGTGGCAAAGGCAGCAGAGGACTTCCCTATGTGCTAGAGCTAAACTGCTAAAGTGTAAGGACATAGATACACCATTTTGATGGTCTGCTGACTCCCAGAGCACCCTTCATCTTAGTTTTGATAGTGTCCTGCACCTTTGATGTGAATGTTAGGTGTTTATCAATATGCGTTCTTGTGTGAACCAGTGTTCTTGTGAAACGTCATCAGACGCTGCCCAAGTACTGTTCAATGTATCCATCCGACCAAGTACACTCCGAGTACCCACATATGTTCTTAACCCAACAAAGAAATCACTCTGACTGGCTGATCAACGTAGCCTTATCATATATTAACAGTCACATGAATTAATTAGTTTGGTTTATCTGACAGAGTTTCGTGCTGTCATTTTAAATTCATAGTAGTCTACTGTAGAGGTCCGCAACAGACCGCCACTCTACCAGGCTCCCCCACTCCAATGAGGCAACCTGAAGTCAGCCTCCCTCAGTACGCATCTCCCCATATGTCTGTGACTGAGATCTTCTGGTCAGCAAGCAGAAGGCTGCCTACTAGAAAGTTGGAGGTTCAACCCACAAAGTGAAATCATATCAAACTGACAGGACATGGTGCGCAGTGTGACAGACAACCAATAACACAAATTAAACAAATGTTTAGATTGAACCATGAACTATCATCTAAGAAAGAAGCAAGGTGTGTCAAAAGCAGCTTCCTCCCACACAGTCCTACGTCATAAAAATGTCAGAGGAAGGTTAAAGCGAAAGGTAGATTGAACAATTACATGTGCAGTTCTGTTCATTTCAACCTGTTTTCATTGCCCGATGAAAACACAACATAAGACACAGTCACCATTTTGGAGTGTCTGTGTCTAAACAGTCCAGACTCTTTCCTTGTTGTCACTGTGGTGATAGAGTTATCATCACCATACTGTCATCCTAGTCATCATACAGGATCACCGAGGCCTTGACTGAACCGTAAACACGTCACCAGTTTTCAGCAGCATTTCCGCTGCCCTGCACCCATGCAAGATAAAAGACTGCGTCTGTCTCTGTAGTTCCATTCACATGGAGAATATTTCTTCTGAGCAGAGGATCCAGATTAACTGTTTACATGGGCAAAACAAAAATGATCTCATAAGATCAATATAGAACTTTAACCCCTTGTCGCAGAGTGTCGCGAATTCGCAACGCACTGTTTCCGCTCAGACTGCAGCTGAAATAACACATGTAATGCTCCAATGTCGGTTTGTGCAAAAAATTCCTAAGAACCTTTTGTAAGCACTAGTTTCCGTAGGACCAGGCGGAGTGGTAAGCAAAACCACAAATAATTCATTTCTTTATCGAAGATTTACACCACGTCCCTCTGTCTAATTGAAAACTCCTTCTGACCAGGTCAGTCTGTTCTGGTTGAAGTGGTTACATGAGGCTTTTTTTTTTTTAACATGATTATTAGTGGAATACTAGTGTTCATGTAAACATAGTCTGACTCTGTGACCAACACAGACAGTGGATTTAAAGGATAAACTAAAAGGAACAACCAGTACCAACAGGCAACAAGTTTCAGGCAATGCAATTAGATGTAATTTGCTACACAAGGCTCGCATACCAGCTAATTGTAGCCAGACAACAAGGCTATGAAGGCCCATGGTAATGAGACTATCTGGACAAAAAGGCAGCATGAAGATAAACAGGAAACCAGAGGACTTTTTCCTTTTTATAAACAAACTATGGTATTTAGGTATCTTTTAGTCCAAAACATACAACTTATCTCAGACTTTGTCTGCATTGGACCTTGATGGATTGGATGTGTTTTAACAAGGTCAGTGAAAGTTCAAGTTTGGATGTAGCCACACAGTGCACCCAGGTAACCCTGGTGTAGGGATTGGCATCAACTCAATTAAACAACATATTCTGGCTTCAAAGTTTTTCAGCTGCTGTAAAAGAAACTGTTGCTTGCTTGTGTTGTATTGCAATATTACACAATACAGACCACACAAGATGTTGCAATGCTTATTTTGTTTTGTGCATTTAGTAAGGTAGGATAATAAGGATTTTTACTGTTAAGAGACACTGAGCAGTGAAAATCCATTTTATTTAAATTGTTGTCCAGCAAAGACATAATGTGCATGTGATGCCAAATATTAAAAATATTATTTATTAAAAATACCACTAATTCACTTTCAACCTTTCCCGCACTGTAAGTCACCCTACAGGGGACGAGTCAATATCTGGCATATTGGGTGACCAGGCAGTTGCAGAGTTGCAGTTGTGAATTTCTAGAACAGTTTTACAAATCTCACTCTAGCCTGGTCATAAGTAATAAGGAGACTTAAGGAGCATACACACAGCAAGAGATTAACAGTGATATGGCGACAAGACCCATGAAACGCTGGTAAAATTCAGTGAGTTGAGGCAATGACAGGAGAAAAAAACCTTTGCCAAGGCAACCAGTACCAAGTTGAAGTAATCAGTTGAGTTACAGTTAACGCAACAAAGTTTTCCAGAATTCGCCATGCTGATGGTGTGCTTGGAGCATCAAGTGGACCCAGATGGAGCAGTGGGGGTGGCATTGACCGTATTCCAGAGGACTTGAAAGTTGATGAAATTCAGCAAGTTGTAGAGGGGATAGGAGAAAAAACTTTTGGCGACTCCAGTAAAGTATGCCAGTACGAAGCTGAACAAATATCAGCTTTGATGGCAGACAACCAATGGGAGTGACTAATACAGTGAAATTACATGGCACAAACACAATTTTTAATAATGACTGTTTAATAATGGATAAAAGTAGTTGAAAGAAAGGAAAGAATACCTCTGTAAGAAAAAACAACACTATGATAATAGTCTTTTTTTTTCTTCTTTCTTTTCATATGTATGGATTTGTTTTTGTTTCTGATTTATGTATTTATTTACTTATCTGGGGGTTGTACATGTATGCACATACAAAAAAGTGTTTATATTAAGGAAATGATTGATTTAATTATTTTCAAATGATGAACTGAAATGAACACAATAAAGTATAAAAAAACCCCACACAATTACTGCAATAAATCACTAACCACCATCCAAATTCACTATGCTGATAGTGGGCTTGGAGCTTCAGATGAACCCATCACCTTCTGGCATTATTTCCTGTGTTCCACCCTCACGAAATACAAACATGTTTGACTGACTATGACTGAGGTCGGGTCAAATCTGTTCCCTTCACACACTTGCAGATTTATAGTGAGATTTCCTGGAAGAAAACCTGACTCTAGAGCGCTCTTGACCTCAGACTTGGGGAGACGGTTCTTCTTTCATCAGGACAACAACCCTGCTGCCAAAGGTGCATCAACAAAGTATTGAGCAAAGGCTGTGAATACTCATGTACATGTGATTTCTTAGTTTTTTCTTTACAATAAATTTGCAAAAATCTCATGTTCTCAATTCATGTTGTCGTTATGGGGTGTTGTGTGTAGAATTTTGAGGGAAAAAATGAATTTAATCCATTTTGGAATAAGGCTGTAACATAAGAAAATGCGGAAAAAGTGAAAACTGTGAAAACTTTCCGGATGCACTGTAGGGTCACATTTTCCAATACTTTTTTCTACTGGTGTGTCAGTTTGTTTTCCAGGTTCCATACCTTGTGGATGTCGAACTGTCTTGCCTGTAGAAAAACTAGTAAAACCTTGAAACTTGAGTTTAATGTCTGAGTTGTCTGTAGTGTTGAGGCAACAAGTGGTGAAAACGCTCGACTTCAGTGCCATGTTTACATACATGTGGTCAGATCTTTTAGGAGGGATAAAAAAGTACTTGGAAACCTAAACCTATATGATACTGCAATAATATTGCAAAACAAACAACTACTGTTTTTCAGTATCGGGACACGTCTATGGGAAATTGACAGTCATCAACATTATGACTTCCAGAGTTTCTTTTTTCTTTTTTTTTCTTCTCTGTATTGGTTACAGCATGTTCTCTCTCAACTCATATTCTGGTTAGATTTGGCAGCAGGCTAGGGGTGGCTGACAGGTGCTGTCATACCTGCTCATGAAGTAAATGCATCTATCATTTACTTCATGAGCAGGTATGGCAGCACCTGTCATTCATTCATTCATTCATTTTCTATACCCGGTTATTCCTGTTAAGGGTCGCGGTGGTCTGCTGGAGCCTATCCCAGCTTTCATCGGGCGAGAAGCCTGGAAGGGTCGCCAGCCCATCGCAGGGCTAACACATAGAGACAGACAACCACCTGCGGCCACGCAGACACAGGGAGAACATGCAGGCCAGCCGGCCCATGGATTTGAACCGGTGACCTTCTTGCTGTGAGGCATCAGTGCAAGCTACCTCACCACCGTGCCACCCAGCACCTGTCAAACCTGCTCATATTTGCATTAAAAGCTGCAACATGGACTGGTCTTCATTCAGAACTGAAACAGGGTTATGTCTGATTGAATGGACAGCAAACAATTCTAATCAGTTCTTGATCTCCCCTCAGAACAAGTGAAAAGGAAATGTGGTTAAATGAAAAGAAAAACTTCCTCTCTCTGCAACTCAAATCAGTCACGACCCTGCCTAATAGAAGCTACATTCTCTGCCTGAGGCAATGACATAGCTTTCAATTACACTTCCTTATCCCTCTCTTTAATAAAGTACTGCAAGGATAAATGAACTGCACGATCAATAAGGGTTCAATAAGTGTTGTTTTCTACATATTAATTCAATAATATCAAGATTCAATTTAGATGAATAACCCTAAATAATGGTCATTGTTTCTAGAAAAGAAGTGCCCTGTAATGAGACGCTGTGCTGCAGATAAATAATTCAGGTCAACGGACGGGTTGGAGTCCAAGAAGGGATTACTGTAACTCATTAAACTTGCCATGAACCTATTAGAACGCTGCACAAGCACAAAGAGTTAACATTTCTTTCTGTAGCCATGCAGACAGGTTCCACACATCAAGCAAAAAAGTGAGAGACAGGAATGATGACAGGCACAGGAGTGTGAGCCAGAACCAGGGCTGGGGTGGAAGAATAACTGTGTGACTAGAGAGGTGCCTGAGGACCAAACACGTAAAACTGCAGAACAGGGATGTGTGCAAAAAGAGAAACAAAGGAATTTGGACTGCATGGAAACATGGAAACAATCACTTATTTTAGATTATATATTAATCAACGTTAATATATAATATGTATATGATATACTGTATATGTGAAATCCAACATGTGACGACTTTCCAAAAGGGACAGAACATGTAGGTAACAAAACAACCAGCTGTTCACACAAGTATTTAAAAAGATGAACAAACCTGGAGTCCATTTGGACAGCAATATTGAAAACAAACATCTTGGTCAACAACCTGCATTCATTTTTGTCAGTACAGTTAGGGAAAAACTTCTTCTGTTGTACTGTATTTCAGGCAGATTTGATGCTCCCAAGCAGCAGAACCACCAGACTGATGTTCAGAGGCTTGTAAACATATTTATCTTATTAGATCATTTTAATGAAACCGTAAACAGCTCAGATAACAAAGTGACGTTCCAGCAGCAAGACATTTCCACGTCACAAGGTCTAAGAGATGAAGAGACTGCCAGCTGGACGGTGGAGGAAATCTATAAGTTGAAAAACTTAAAGAAAACAAACCAATTGTTGGGCTCTGACCTGAAGAAGCCTCTTGGATACCATCTAATACTAAGACCAGTTGCCCTTTTTAAAATCTTCCTGGATAACCCTGACCTGAATGATTGAGAATCTTCACGGACACTTCATGTTATGACATAACACCAGTCGGTTGTGCGTGTGCAGGAAAGTTCATTAACCTTATTCTCAAATGTATTTAAAGACTGACCGCTGAAGACAGCCGGTTTAAATACAATATGTCTCCATTGAAGGGTCGCCGAACAGTTGAGAACTATTTCTGTTTCTGAATTCAGGGCAACGGTCATCACAGACACTCCTCTCATCACAGAGAAAGAATCTGCGTCATAGATCCACGCCAAAATTTATGATCTAGGTATCCTGAACTAAAATAGAGTGACCCATATTTTAACTCAGCAGCCTTTTTAGGCCCTATACAATTCAATCTATCTGTGTCAGAAGCATATGGTGACAACCTCCTGCTGATAAAAGGTCAGCTCTGGGCACACAATTGAATATGTCTTTTTGCAGCTAAGATAAAGATACTCGGATTATCCAGAAGCATAAATCAAGTATCCTGAAGTGATTAGCAGGCACGCTGAGACATCAGCTACATATTGGGTTGTTTTGGAATATCAATCGACCCTGATAGGAATCACATAGCCAACTGTAAAGTGGGGCCATCTGCTGAAGATGATCTGCTTGTCAAGGCTTGTGTTACACTCATGAGGGAGCAAATTTAGCTTGCAGGCATCCTGGCATGATTTGTTGGGGAGAACCAAAATTATTACATAACTCCAATAAGAGGATCAGTGTCTGTTTAGACACCGTGAGGGGGAAATGCTACTCTATTATTATGAGTGACTGGTAAAAATAGCAAGCAGACTATTTATACAGATAAGCAATAATCTGTGAAGCAGGGAAACACTGATCTAAAGGACAGATGTGAAAAAGGAAATTATGATTTCTGTTGCTGGAAATCATCTCTGAGAGAACCAGTTAATAATTACACTGATGGAGTTTGGACAAAAAGAAGTTTAATTAAAAAAATATACAGTACAAAGGTTCATGAAAGGATGGCATAAAATCCACATGTCAGCAGTGCCATTAGGATTAAAGTGAAACGCAGGTGATAAAGATAAAGACCGGTGTGTTAACACAAAACATAGTGAAAGGGTCACTTCAACAAAATCAATCAAACAAAAATACAGCACTTTAATGAAGTATCAGCCTTTGGACTGGGCTGGAAATGTAAGTCAACCACTTGCTGTTAAGAGCAGCAAAGTTGTATATTTAAGGAACTAAATGTTCCATGAAACTGTACAAACACACCCATCAAATGTAGTTGGGTTAAAAGTCCAAAATAATGACGTCCTTTTGTGGTATTTACAACCTTGTATGTCTACATCGTCAGTAAGGCTTAATGCTGCCATTAAATGTGGTTCTGTGTTTTATAAAACTACACAGAAATATTTTTACATCTAAAGTGCAATACTTCACCATGTACTACTAGAATTTCTGAAAACACACCACAACTCGTACACTCGAACCTCTCTGAAAATTTCCAGTTACAATAGACCACTTTTGTGTTGGTAAACATGATGACGTTTTTTAGTGGACGTGACGTGGTTGTGACAAAGGCTATTATAGGATCTATACCACAAGAGGGGGCCTTTAATAGACTTCTTGTTAACACGGTGGTAATAACAATACCATTTGATGGCAGCATTTAAAGAACAAACTTCATAAATGCAGCCTTCAATTGGTTTTCAATATGAGCACCCCTCTCTTATGTTAAAGACATGTTCACAAATGATGGAAGTTAATGGTAAAATATTGCAATTTAGCTGTGAAGAAGTTTATTTGTAGTTTTGTAATTTTTCGGGAAATTTGAGCAGAGTCGCCTGCAGTTTTAGCGAGCTGATTAGTGAACTGAAAATGTTTTCCATCCACGTCCGAAATATTTTAATATTGTGGCGTTTCAGGTATTTTGGTCTGCCATAAACCAAATCAAGAAAGTAGAAACCTTTAATGGCTAGCATCAAACATTTTGTGTACAAGACTTCCCATGTTGTAAACCACAAATTTACAAGTTCCATTTGAAGGCAGTACATGTGAATAGCGCCCTCTTTTGGCTATTCACAACCACGTAAGTGGACATATTTTGTAAGTTACTTTCTAGTGTTTCCAGAAATGATGGCGCTTGACTTGATGCTTTCAGGGGTTTATAATATCATTATTACGGTGTTATAATACACACCTTTTTAATTTTTGGTTTTAGTTTTTTTGTCGTTTTAGATTGGCCGGATCCTCGATGGATTTCTCGATGTCGTTTTTAACTTCTAACTTGAATTTCATATTAAAAATACCTGTAAACACAATGAAACTTTGACACCTTGTTGCAGTTAGCAAGAATAATACAAAGGCAACTTCTGTAAATATAAAGAGCATATAATTATAAAATTAATAAAAAGCAGGTCAGCACCTTTGCCAAAGGAAAGAACTGTCACATTTCAGCCTCTAAAATTGGCTGTAAGGCAACTCCATGTCTGTTCTCGACATACTCACCATCACATCCAGATTCTTCATTGTTATTCTGCGTTAAAGCCTCCTCTGGTGATACAGTAACAGAGCGTTTCACTTTGAAAACATCCCACCTCTCAGGCAGCAGGCCATGATTGAACATGAACCTAACTAGCATGGAAAAGACTAAAATGGTTACCAAGGTGCAGAGCATGGACACAGTCCTGACAGGGGACTTTTGGACATACATGCCATCTTCCAATGTACAACCAGGAAGCTGAAGAACCACAGGAAGCCCTACAGCGTTTTCTCCAAACAGGATCCTCATAGTCAGTCCTACGATGTAACCCACCGTGGCCCCGTAACCATTTGTCACTTGAAAGAAGAGCACAGAAACCAGATGGGGGAATATAAGGGTATAGGAAACATCCGCTCCGAGAATCCAGAGGACCAGTGTGCTGTTGGTGTAGAACGTTATGGATGTCCCAACTAGACCAACCACCACCACTGTGACACGAATCACCTACTGCATTTCATAGTCTGAAGCCTAGGGACATAAAGTCGTAGGAAAGGATTGATTCACGTATCTGTGCTTTTCAAAATGGATCCATGTCAGTTTGCTACCACCACAAAGACAAGGACAGAAGGACCAATCCTACGTCTCACCTCCAGAGCCACATTGTCCTTCTTCCATCAACTCCTTACCATTCTCACCTGTGTACGCAGGACGTTCTTGTAGATGTTTGAAGAGAAAACTGATGTTGCAGACAACAGGCCAGAGTCTGTGGATGACATGACGGCAGCAGCCACAGCTCCGATTCCAATGATTGAGATGTATGAGGGAGTGAGGTGCTGCAGGGTCAGGGGTAGGATTAAAGTGTGCTCACCACGAACATACGGAGGTGGAAGCCCGTACAGCGTCAAGTTCCAGTCTGGATAAGAAAAATAACAATGAATCATTAAAAGTACCTCTTTAGATTACCAAGCTGGCTTGGAATAGCCATTTGGATTTCGTTATGGGGCGTGTTTCAACCAATAGAGAGAAAACGATATCTCTGCACACAATTTGGTAGTCCAACAAGCAATCAATTCCACGGTTCTTAGATGACTCATATGACTACTTCACTGTTATTTCTGTTGCTTGCTTCCTCCGTAAAAGGTTTGTTAGTATAATTCAGGCTGGCATCAGGGCAAACTTGTACTGACAGTTAGCCAGGACAACACCACACCCTAAAACATTTCATTCTGTATCACTCAGTTTTGCGTTGATGAGTCAGAATGTCAGGCGGCACAGTGGTGTGGTGGTTAGCACTGATGGCTCACAGCAAGAAGGTCCCGGGTTTGAATCCATGGGCCGACTGGGCCTTTCTGTGTGGAGTTTGTACGTTCTCCCTGTGTCTGTGTGGGTGTACTCCTGCTTCAGTAACGTGCAGTGAGGTCCATGGCTGGGTAGGCAGGATCAGCCAGAGCTTAAATAGCATACAAAAATATATATTATGTAGAACTCAATATTAAAACCACTGCAAAGTCAGTCAAATGCCGCTGTCAGAAATGTAGCTAATTACTGACATCAGCGGATTATAGCGCGCAAACAATTACTGCCAATTAATTTTCAGAGACGTACATTCACCTGTATTTCTACAGGATTTACAGCTGAACAGCACCCAGTTAAAATTAAGTTTTTTTCCCCTCAAAAGTCAAGGCTGAAAATTTTCTCAGCTCAGAAATCTCCATCTTCGCTAGTCGAAAACACTGCACAGCGGTGACAAGAGCATCGCGAGACCTTTCCTCCCGCCGTCTAAAGACATGCTAATTAGGTTCATTGGTCGTAGGTGTGAATGGTTGTCTGTCTCTGTGTGTTAGCTCTGCGATAGACTAGCGACCTGTCCAGGGTGTACCCCGCCTCTCGCCCGATGACAGCTGGGATAGGCTCCAGCAGACCCTTGCAACCCTTAACAGGAATAACCGGGTAGAGAAGATGAATGAATTAATGAATGTACAACAACTCACCTTTCTGTAACAGATAACTCCATGTTATTAATGTTAATGGACACTATTGCACCGTACACCTTACCCTGTATATATAATTTATATTCTTCTCTATTTCTTGTACATTTATCCATATGCTAATATGCTAATTTGTACATTTTCGCTTATACTATTATTTTACTAGATTTTATTTTACTTATTTTTTATTTTTATTTTATTTTATTTAATCTTTTTTATCTGAGGTTCTTAAGAGTGTTTTTTATGTACAACTAAGCTACTGTGACCATGCAATTTCCCTTGTGGATCAATAAAGTTTATCTAAGTCTAAGTCTAAGTCTGAGGCCTTGCTCATGAGCACATTAACTAAACCCTTCCTGCCAAATCTTACGGCAGTCAAGTGCTAGTCCAAAGAAAAGTTAGGACATATTGTCATATTAACCGCCTCAACATGGTTGACATAAACAAACAAGTTGTTTCTGGGGCAGATTTTCAACTTGGAAAGGCATCTTGGAAATATCTATCAAGCTGTACGTTCCTCTGTAAAAATGACGGCCCAAAGGCAGTTACGGCCAAGAAAAATATGAGAGATGTTGCGTCATGCAGACGGTGATCAATGCTCAAAACGTTCTTTCAGAAACTGAAGTGTTCAACCACGAAACAAAGGATCACCAAATTAAAAAGAGCCTTCAAAAAACAGGAAAAACTGCATTCAATCGTACCATACTCATACACCTGCTGGGTGAAAAATACACTCACTTGCCAAACCATTAGGTACATTAGTGAAATCAAATTCATTCTAACATGCACTAAATATCCCTTCATGATTGTCCTAATGTTAAGATAGTGATTCAACTGGATGATCATTATGGTGGATGTAGTCTGTGGTGCTGTTAACCTGGATTGAATTAAACACTAAAGAGTTTCATGTTATGTTGCCTGGCCCACTGACTGAAATGGAATGGAAGAAATCCCTGAAATGAGCAATGAATGTATCACCTATGAGTCTCATTTAGTACATCTGTGAGAAGAAACTGTGTTATCATTTCCACTTGCTAAAAGTAAACTGCACTTTAGACATTAGCCATAACATTAGTGCAGAGGTCACATGTGGGTAGAGAAAGACAGGAAGAGATTTCTTATTGCAATATGACATTTACTGCAATGAACAGTTTGTCTGGAACTTTAAATAACCGTCATCTGTCATCTCTTACATGCACTGCAATTCCCACCTGTGGATGCGGCGATGGCGCCAACCAGGACAGGGGGGACTCCCAGTATGGCAATGACAAGAGCAGCGGCATAGCAGGTTAACTGGGCTGTTTGTGATGAGGCGGAGGACAGTGTCCTCTGGTGGAAGCTCTGAAATGAAACACTACCAAGGCCCTGAAAAAGAGCAGGAGGAGAGGGAGAAGACGCATGATGAGGGCGATAAGTTTAGAATGAAAAGGCGAACTGATACTGTTTACTGATAATTTACTGACATATACTGTCACTGAAATGGGAAAACACCACAAACCCAGCTGTTCCACTATACTCCACTGACCTGCCCCTATTTAATAAACTTCAGCCGACTAAAGCTGCCAGATTATCCATGTTGCCCAATGTTTTTTTCCAATCCAGATCTGTCTGCCTAATCTGCTTTTGTGACCACTCATCTGCCCTTTAACTATCAGCGGTCTACTTTGGCTCTGCTTCTGTTTGTCTGTTTGGACTGCCCTCAAATAGCCCAAAAAGCTTGGCAACATGCCCCTAGAAGACTTCTTTGAGCAATGTTGAGGTTCTGTGCCTGCCTGCGGGGTACAAAGTCAGGTTAGCCATGATATGTACACTACGCACTGCAGTTACTTGACATATAGAGAACCTGGAGCTTATCAAGCTGATTATGAACTGTAACATCTGTAGTTTGAATCTGAATCTTCGTGGTATAAAATGCCGCTAAAAAAAGTAATACGAGAACTTGCCCGTGACACATCAAGATGACGGATTTTTATTATAAACAACGCAGAGCACTACATAACACCAGAGTCTCATTACATTAACACTTCTGAACAGATAGACTCTAAGTTGGCCTTAAATCCAAGAGAGACACTTATTTTTGCTTTTCGCACCTCACAGAGATGTAATATTGGGTAATTTTCCTGATTTAGCAAATTGCAAGATTGCAAGCCAATAAACTGTGGCCACCCCTGATCTAGGGAACAAGAAAGTGAAAATGAATTTCAACAATATGGTTTGTCAAACAGAAGCTAAAGGGAAAATGAAAAGCAGCTGAAGCATGGACTCTGCTCTGATAAAACTCCAACTGCGTGAGACTTATACACTCCTCACTCCTCAGTTTGGCTCTGAGCTTATGATGGAAAAATACGTGTCTGAGGTTCTGCATTTTTTCTACTGATCAATGTTTAGCTTACCAGCATTAAGAAATCATCGATCCACTTCCACACGCTGTCCTGCTCAAGAGTCCCAACCCAAGGCTCTTGGAACGTGTGGTTGAAAGCAGTCTGAGCGATGTTTACCGACAAGTTGTTGAGCAGAAGGAAGGGGACGCACAGCCACTGCAAACATAGTGGCATTATCACACTGGAGGCAACAGGCCCTGTCAGATGCTCCAAGTATGACTTTACATTCAAGCTTACTGTGTTCAAACAACAAACCAGAGGACATGCAGCAAAGCCTTGCATTATCCTTTGTGTCCTTTCACACCTTCACTCCTTCAAAAACATAATGCTTATATGGTCAAGTCGTGTCTTTACTCTTGGTCCCTTTCTCTGTGTTATGCTCTATTTAAGGCTAAGAGCTGTTGTCTACATGGCTAACGTTTTACTAGTTTTTATACAAGCTGTATAAACTCACCAGTTGCTGATGACATCCAACCAATCAGTACTTATTTTTATATCAACGGTGAGCTTTAATTAGACCGTTTCCTGTTTAGTTTTCCTTAATGTTTTATTTCAATAGATTCAGTTATTTCCGGTGGCCCTGAAGGTCAAAACACAATGACATTTCAGATTATGGAAAGGGTAGGGACAACACTTCTTGTTTCCCATTGGACAGAACCCGACAGTGTAAGGTCCTTTCCTGTTTCTACTCCGTCTGTGTCTGTGCACAAGTTTTAAACCATGCTGGAAAAAATAGAGGACGAGATTCCATTAATAGAGGAATATTTTGAAAGAGGACATACATATAATGTCAATCGTGATATGCTTTCAACTCATCATGATGTTTACATGTAACATGTCTGAGGAGACGGGGAAACTACGTCCTCATCGTACGTCCCCTCGGCCTCTTTAAATAACGCCAGTGTCAAGACATGCAGAAATTTGGCAATGACTGCTTCTATCCACAATGTGAACAGTGCATGTTGTCTGCTTTCAAAGCGCATCACAGTGTCTACACTTAAGCGTAGACTCAGTAGTCGAGTTGAGGGGGGATGAGGGGGGGTGGCATCCCCCCTGAAATAAAAACGATCAAAATCATCCCCCCTGTAAAACTGCCATCCGCTTTTTGCTGTAACGTTGTAATGTAAGGCATTTTACTCGGTACAAAGGCCAGTAACGTGCGTTACAATGCATTTTAACCCGAAGAAACACCTGAAATTAACTGGTGTTTTGTTTTATACTATCGCCAATAACACCACAAGATCAGCAGAGAAGAAAAATTCAGCGCAAATTGTAAGCAGGCTCAACGTCGGACAGTAGCCCGTTTATAGCGGTGCTCAAAACTAAACTTTGTCCCAGCACCCCTAAAACTTGAAAAAAAAAATGGTTGTTTTATTTTAAAAGGGTTTGTCTATGATAAGATGACAAAAATAGCGCATTTGAAGAAAGTTTGTGGTATAAAAATAATACTTTAACGAGCAAAAGCATCCCCCATCACCAGTGGTATGATCCACCTCTCGTTTACCCCTCCCTCCTCCGCGCACGCAGCGCGCACACACCTAGGTTTGTCTGACCACCTGAGGGGCGTGGCTCCTATAAGTTACCAAACGATCTATTTACTTTATCACTCACCAACACATTCCAGTCATTAGCAGGAGTTTACTAGCTGACGTTTCTCTCTCTCTGGTAAGATAATAGTGCAGGTTGTCAATCAACCTTTGTCCACAGTTTATATTAAGCTTTTGGTTTGTGCATGTGTTGATGTTAAAGCCAAGGTTTAAGACTAATACTGCCTACCAATGCAATGATAACAAATGTAAAGGGGTGGGGCTTCGGTACCTTTCTCTTTCTTGTTAAGGAAAATGTCATCCATCAGTTAAATCTTAAAAATAAAAAAATATAATTTTTTTTCAGCATTCTAATTATCTTACAAAGACTGGTGAATTAAAAAAAATGTGATTGGATGATATTTTTTTT
>JASGAT010362400.1:0-42738 GCA_030220025.1 Chelon auratus
AGCAGCAGCAGCGGTGAAATGAAAATATATAGGCAAACATAAAATGGGAAATCTGTTACAGCCTTGTTCGCTTCAGCACAATTCACACCCGAGACATGTAGCTCTAAAGCAGCTACAGCTTATGTGACTTTAAATTCTGAAGGGCTTCGGTCGTATCAGCTCCATAGCAACTCTAATACAGTCACTTTGGATTTTAAGTGATAGGCAGGCAGATTTACCCTGTCATTAATGTCGCGAGCACTCTGTCGGAGCAGAGGTGAGGAGAATAGACACTTCTTATCATTCTCTCCGAGTGAAATGAATCCCAGGAGAATATACATAAATTTGGAGCCAGTTTTTAAATCTGCAGGATTTTATTTTTATTTTTTTCAGCTCTATTAGATTTTGAGGATTTCAGGTTCCTCGCCTGAAGCGCACTTGGTACAAAATGTCAGCGTACTGTTTTGCGCTGCACAGATCCAGATGTGAGATTGCGTTTCACGATTTTGGGGNGTTCAACGCGCACACAGTTGCTGTTTATGTGTTGAAAATGTCATTGTGGAATTAAAATACAGTCAGAGACAGTCTTTGATAATCACTAAAACTAAGGGGATTAATATGCCGAAAACAAAAATCACCCCAATCTTACTTGCTCACCTCCCTGCTGACTTGAAAAAAAAAAAAAAATTCATCCTTTATGTGGGACTTTTATGTTTCTCTTGTAATGTGTCTTGTTGCCATTTCCTTTGTTATAAGTCACAAATTCAGTCGTAGCTTCTGATCAGGGCATCCTTTATATTAATGTCAGAGGTGACACGCATCACACACGCACACACATATCACTTCCTCCTGTCACCATTGTGAAATTGGTATTTGAAGGTGAGTGGATTTTGGGGTGGAAATGTAAGACAAGAAGATCACCTTGAGATGACGCGATTGAGGATGTCGTGTGTGTCTGGTGTGTGCGTTTGCCGTGTTTCTCTCCGCTTCTTATTGGTGGAAGTGTTTGCACTACCTGAGGAACCTTGTTATCAAATATTAAAGATGTTATCCAGCCTTCCAAGACTGCCAACTAGAGCTGGAGACGTGCCCCCACCCTCCCTTCTTTACTGTCTCTCACTTTCTTCTTTTTCTCCTACCAAATGTCAGAATCTTCTTCAGACATGCTTTTCTTCTGTTCTGCATTATTTTTTTTTTTTTTCAATCCTGCAATATTTTACCACGTATTGTAACATTATATCAATACACGGCATATATATTATTTATTGTTTTCTTCACTACCTCCTAGCCTTTGCAGGTTTTGCTGCTTTAAGGATATTGGATTTTTTTTATATTGTAATGGAACGTTCTGTATCACTCGGTATCTTACGCTGCCAACACATTTAAAGTGTTTTTTTTCTTTCTTAAATTTCCACTACACTAATATATAATACAATACTCACATGTCATGTCAAATGTGCTTTGAGGCGAGTTAAGAGTAATCAATGCTGCTGGTCATGAAATGGTTCACTTCACTGTAAAAAAAAAAACAAAACAACAACAATTGCCCTTATTCTCTCTCTGTTCTCTCTTGAGTTACTCTGATATCTTCATGTGGCCAAGTAGACTAGCGAAGGCATCCTCTGCTCAACGAGGACGCAATATCTCAACTACAACTTAAAATAAAGAAACAGAAGTTTCCAATGAGCACTTTACAAACTCAGACCTCAACTGAACACTAGATCTACAGTATATTCATATAATGACACACAAAAGCGAGGCAAAAAAAAAAACTGGCTGCGATCAAGACCCACTGTGACGCTGGCTGTGTCCTCGTTGAAAGGTTTCACTTGAACACGACAATGGCCAAGTTACAGAGCTGGCCTCTCCTGAATCACGCTGATCCCTTAGTCTTCAGTTTATTCATTCCAGATGGCCAAAAATGTTTGAGTATAGAAATGTTGAGAGGAGATTCAGCGTGCTCCCTACGGGAGTCTGACCGGACCCAGAGACACTCACCATCGGCCTGACACACGGCTGATCGTCCGCTTGGTGTGTCACAACGCTCACATGGCTTAGGACAACAGGTGTCTTATAATGACATTGAGTGAAAATAACAGCAACACTGGTCATATATGCTTTTATATACAAATAACAAGTTGGAAAGAGCTTCTTGCAGTCAACTGTACATATGCATACAAGACTTGTGTCTTCCCAAGGACAAAAGGCGGAGGAAATAAAGCTACACTCAGTATTTATGGAATCCCTCTCTGTCTTTAAGCATGGGAAATACTGAAAGCCCAGGAATTATGTTCAGCTTTGTCAATTAAGGAAGCCAGCTGTTCTGCCCCAAGGTTGCATTTGTGCATTTATCTCAGAATGTTTTGCCTCTGCGTACAAAAGTCAAACTGACCTGAAATTCGATTTTGCTGAGAGCAGAAGAGAGAAGGCTATAATATACAGCGATCAGCCACAACATTAAAACCACTGACAGGAGAAGTAAATAACATTGACCATCTTGTGACAATACAATGTTCAGCTGGGAAACTTTTGGACCTGGCATTCATGTGGATGTTACTTAGACATGTACCACCCACCTAGACCAGACCAGACCAGACCAGGCACTCCCACCCCATAGCATTGACACTCCTTGATGGCAGCAGCCATCCCCAGCAGGATGCAGCCTGACACAGGTACACACACAGAAACGGTTTAGGAACAACTAAAAAAACATGAAAAACAACACAAGGTGTTGACCTGGCCTCTAAATTCACTAGATCCCAAACTGATCAAGTATCTGTGGGGTGATCCACAGAGGACCCTCCTCTCAACCCATAGGAACCAAAGGCCCCCACCTACAACAGTCTGTTGCGAGACACCCTCAGAAGGCCCATGTCCATTCTCTGATGAGTCACAACTGTTTTGGAGTCACAGGGGAGACCTATACAACATTTGGGCATAATGGTGTGGCTGATCGGTGTACATGAAAGTAACTCTGTCGTAGTAATGCCTAGTCATCATTAAGACGGCGTGCTGACCAAATCACAGTAAACCTGTTCCATATTTTACATGGGTTTTGTCTTCACACTTCAAGACGGTCTTTCACTCTGTGCAGCAAAATAAATATTTCACATTCACAGGCGCATTTTGAACACCACAAGTGCTTTTAGGCAGACCACCTAAAAGACAGTAACCCACTTCCTAACGTTTCCCAGATGTCATCTTGTTTACTTAACAAGTATTTTCTTTTAAAAAGGAACACGTTAGCATGCAGGAGCACATGAAAGACTTGTCAATGACAATTGGTAAGTCTTAGCTCTGTCTGATAGCGTCTTCTGTGAGAGTCCTCCAAGCTGAGCCCATGGAGAAGGGCTTTATGGAGCACTGCAGAGAGTGAGCTGAGATCCCTGACACTATATTCTGAGACAACGGCTATTATCCTGTGAGATTTTCCACCAGGAAATATCTACTTCAGCACGCAACCTTTTGTCTGTGAATTTTTTTAAGGACTTATTTATCTAATCTGTGACTGCGTCTAATGGTGAGTGAAATCCCTTGTGTATACTGGCGACAGTCTCCTGGCTGGAGAGAGCTGGTTTACAGGGCCAAATAAATCGTCTCATGATTTGTATACATTACAACTGCTTCTAAAAGCCAATACCACAGTGTAATGTAATATGATCACTTAATGTGCATTTTATATCCGCCGTAAATCATTGTGCGTCACACTTTGATTTTTTATCTCCACGAGATGAACCTCGTATTTTTTGTCTTGCCAAAGTAAAGTAACTGCTCATTAGAATAAAGTGCAGGCGTAGGCGTATGTTTCACTGGGAAAGTGGCTTTCAATAAAAAATCTGAGAAGGCTGCTTATTGAAACAAATGCTTTGAATGTCTCCCTCTTAATAACCAAGCTATCAAATGGTTAGGAAGCCCGAGAATTAACCAGAAATCAATCTCTTCAGCGCTTTATCTCAGCGGAGAGTAATAACACCTTCAATTAGAACTTCATGTTTTTCTTTTCCTTGTATACCATTAAGCCTAATCAGTGTTTCTGTCTAATTTTGATGTTAATCTAATTGCATGGCTGTGTGTTTGCTTACACAGCTAATTCAGATAAACATACTGAAGGTCATTGTTCTTTAATCAATGCCTTTAAGTTTGTACGGTTAGGCAGAGGCTCATGGGGAAGGGGCACTGCAGCTGAACAAGTAAAGAAAGACAGAGAGAATCTAATAGATGGCAATAGCGAAATAAGAGGAGAGGATCCTGCACACGCTTTTAGGAAAATTGACAACTTGAAAATGGAAATGTTAATATCGCCTTTAAAAAGCAGTGGCATATTGCTGCTCAGATTTCTGCAACAATTGGGACAAAGTAGAACAATTCACTCTGGCAGAAGGAGATTAGCCTCAGTGTTCCTCTCTGAGTAGAGCAGCCAGCTATGGAGAGAGCAGGTTCACTCTTTAATAGGTGATTTAGATTTCTGCGTCAATTTGACGCCGTAGCCGCGGAGTCAGCGCGGCACATACCCAGACCTTGCGCAAACCCTAATGCCGTAGTCTGACGTGCACCTCCTGAGAATGGTAACTACGCACCGCGGCGACACAGACCGCAAGAGCTGTGATTGGTCCGCTCGGTTGTAGCATGTTTCCGCTTTAGTATTTCCGGCTGCTTCTCAATCTCTTCAATTTTCAAATTGATTGTTTTGGCTCAAAAAATATGGAATACATCGAGGAAAGGTTAACTGAGGTTCGGAGATACAAACGTTTGTATGACTCGTCTTCAGCGAAGGTGGCGAATGGTGTCAGTCACCATTGTTGAAATTGAAGCAGGAAGTAGAAACAAAAATTAACCCGTCTGGTGAAGAAGACACATCACCAACTACAGAGCGAGTCAGACTTACGAGCACACAAGTGTAAATGGCTTACACCGGCTACATGCGTAGGTTACGGCGTCTATGTCCTACAGTACTTTAAATGAGCCTTAACTCCAGGAAACCCAGGAGCCAGGACCTTGCTTTTTCCCTGCTTTCCCTTTCACCTCACCTCTCCTCTCCACTCCACCTCTCCCTCTGTTTGCTTCAAGCCTCTCCTCGCTGCAAGCTGGGCTTTGTGTGTCTCGTTCTATCTGGAGTTTTTTAGCTGACCCCAATCTCTTCGCATCCCATCACGAGTCCGTGAAGGTGCCTTTAGGGTTCATGCATGACCGGGTTTGTTGTCACACCAGGTGATGTCTTCCTTTCTGAGTCCGGAGAGGTGGACTACCTCCGTCCGGAGCGCTGGAATTTGGGCCTGCAGGTCCAGAGGGTGTTGCTGGGACACCAAAATTAGGTGTTCGCTTCAAAAAATGTGGGCATCAAGTGTATTAGAAACTGCTGGAGAAGGGTTTTGAAGCACCAACATAGAGATCCCTCTCAACAGTCGTATCTGATGTATAATTTTTAATCTCTAAATGTCCATCTAATTAGGATTAAATTATTAAAATCTCTCACAGAGTATCTTGATCTTCATTCCAGGTTCCATTTTCTAGATTTTCCTATAACTTACGACGTCATAAACGGTATTTCTCTGCCGATGGAGTTTGAAAAATGGTGTTTACCTTTAGGTGTATTAATCTAGTTTTTATACCACTTCTGAAACTCGTGTGTCATATTGGCACCACTACAAATGAAATACCCAGTCTTAATAGTTACACAACTCCAAACCAGGCTTTCTTTGAGAGGAAAAAGCTCCCATCTTTCATGAGATGTACTTCAGTAGCGCATAAAGACAGATGTCCGACATGCATTTAAAGTAGCTGTCAGTGTTCAGTGTAGTTTGAGTGTGTGTGGGTGGTCACAGTAAAAATCAAGACCCAGTCAAGGGAACCGTGTTGTAATCATTTGGTGCAAGGATTATGAGGAACAATAACTCAAAGCTGGGCTTTGATCAAACACGTGGATGGGGGACTGTCCTTGGTGAGGCGAAAACAAACATCACCCCTGTGTCTCATAACTCTCTCACCATTACTGAGGATGGTGATTTGATATTGATTAGGTTCCAGGAGGGCCCACCGCTCATCCAGCTTATTGTTCCGCAGGACGGTATGGAGCTTTGTCCTCCCTTTGAGTCTCGCGGTCCTGTACAAGCTGTATTATGTGCTGTTACGGCTTCGCAGCAGCCTGTGCCCTGAATGTGGAATGGGGCTCATGACTCAGGCACGGCATTGTTTGCTTCTTGATAAAAACAGCTATTTCTCCCAGCGCCGCGCACCGAGGCAAAACTTCCATTCTCGAATTCCATTTTCACGCGCCTGTTTTATCCGTCTCATTGTCTAGTTTTTTCGGGGTCAGCAGATGTGCAGCGGTGTCGTCAGGGGCTCGTTTGTAATGAATGCGTCTGTCGTCATCAGGAGAACGGAAGCAAAGGAATTCACGCTGCCCTCCGTGTTCGTTTGAAAATCGCTCTTACACTTCAGCTTTTAGAGCATTAGGTTAGTCAGGAGTGTATGCCTCGGCTGCTCAGGTAATGAATTGAATCTGTTCATATTTCTGTTCACTTTCCCAGGTACTGATCGAGGCGACGGTTTCCAGGGAACGGCGGGGCTACATTGCCATAGATGACATCATGGTGCTCAACTACCCCTGCTGTAAGTGCCACTTCTGACAATGGATTGCAATTACAGACGGTGCTGCGGGAAAAGAAGCATTTTGGTGATTTGGGGAGGGAATGTTTTTCAAAGCAGCAGGACACATAGATGAGGCTGAGGAGGAGAGTAATGGCTGATTGACCTTTCATATTTGTACAGCATGTTGTCCCGAAGCAACGCGAGGACGACGGGGGTGCTATTAAAGCACTGCACTTGGAGTGTGTAATAGTAGTAGTTTTTTTTTTCCTGATCACTACATACTACATTTTTAAGCCTTATAGAAATGTCTTCTCTTAAGGGTGGGCTTTTTTTTATAGAACCAATGGCTTCCTGCAGCGAAGGACCTTTGTCTGTACCTCAGTGCTGTAAAAGTGAAAGTAGGAGTTGAGTGTGTTGTCACCCCCTGAGGTCCTTGTGTAAAACATATTCACTAAGACACCTGAGCTTAATACCTGGACAAAGTCTCTCACTGTCACTTGCACTCTCCCAGTACGACCCACCGCAGAACACAAGGGCTCTTGTCAGCTCATAGCACATTTAACACCCATAGTCCACACCGCTTTCAAGTGACTTATGTAACTGACACAAGGCTTGCAGGGTACTTTGTCTCATGGGGATCTCTGCTATTTCCCTGTTAATATTTATACATCTCCCCTACTGTTATCACAGGAGATTTCTGATTCTAGTCGAGGCCGACTTATCGGGGGTGTCATGTTACGGAGGATACCGGCGGTAATTTTATTAAATGAACACCGGCTGCGAGATTGTGAGCATGCCACCCTGTCGGCCACCCTGTTACTCGCAGACACAGCAGATGGCATCTTCTGAATGCCCCCACTGTGGCCATTAAATAATTAAGACTCTCATCAAGACCTGAGCATGCCTTATGATGTGGCACCGGGCCAGCCTGCATGACTTGGCATTGAGAAGTGTGAGCAAAGAAGACGGAGCGACAAAACAAAGGGGATTGTTGCACGGTAAAAAAAAGAAAAGAAAAGAAGAAAAAGTAAAATAAACTCTGAAGAAGTTCCTTTGTGTGAATCTGGTTAAAGCACGGTTGACATTTCTTTTGTGTTCTCCTGAGTTTTAGTCTTTGACTCTGAAACCAGTGCAGCCCGATGAAATATTTATCACCCTAAAGAGTCCCGGGGATAAGACCTGACACATTTAGCTGTATAACACCGCAGTCCTTGCCAACCGTAAGGCCCGTTCTTTTCCATTCACACTCATTCTGCTGTTTGTTTACTGTATATCTGGCTCTCGGGCATGAATTATGAATTAACCTTAGGAGGCAGAGTCACACTAAGGAAACATGGCCGCACGTGGGGTACAAACGCAAGCGCCGTCTCTTACTTAGCGTACACAAACAAGATCAAGCAACCGTCGTCTCCTTCTGTGCTAGATGGCAGAACGCAATTGTGCAAAACCAAGCAGGAGATGAGTGGGACCCAAACATTCGCTTCTCCCTGGTGCCTCGGCGTCACAGTTGCTCTGCCACCTCTTCCTGTCATTCATCTGGAGTGACACGTTGACTTGTCCTACCCCATTTTTCAGAGATGGCAGGCAGTGCTGACGGCATTTACCCAGTGATTTGGCTCTGCAGGGGTTCGATTCCCACTGCTCTATTGTTAATCACCGAGTTGGGTGAGAGGGCTACTCCCACACACTGACTCATTGGCAGCTCCGTACAGCAAGCTGGGACATTATTAGTCAAAATGTGAAGGGCTGATGCTTAGTCTGTGCAGATTCACTCCCACATTCTGCTCATCTATAGATTGACTTTTATCTGATGCTATTTGATTGCAAGTTATTCTGGTAATGGACAATGAGTGATCCTCGGCACATTTACATTTGCAGGATTTCCATTCAAATACAGTTTAATTTAGAATTTGAAGGAAAGATGAACTGAAGTATTTACTGAAAAAAATGTTACTGATGAATTATGAAGCAACACTTGACAAATACTCCAGGAGAAATGCTTGACATTCCTGTTTATAGAGTGTATTTATGAAGCCCTAATTATGGAAGTTGTTTCTTTGTCTGTAGCTGAATGGCTGAAAAGTGATGGATTCCTTAAATGTTTCTTTCTCCGTGTGTCTCCCTAGATAAGGCGCCCCACTTCTCCAGGCTTGGAGATGAGGAGGTCAATGCCGGGCAAAACGCCACTTTCAGTTGTGTCGCCGCTGGAAGGGCATCAGAGGCGGAGAAGTTCCTGCTAGAGGTCAGTGCTTTAACGGTGGAGCTCGTAGCTGAAGGAACCGTGTGTCGGACAAAGATGTACATGAGTTACTTGTACTTATGCATTTTGCATCTTCCGGTTGTTGTTTCGCAAGTTCACACTTCACAGCAATCATCTCACAGTTCAGTTCACACAGAATCTGATTTACTTTTTCATACTACATTAAATTATTAATATTTATACTGATTTATTCTTTAACAGTGAAACCTCCTCATACGCATCCGTCCTCAACGATCATTGCCACTTCCCAAACTAGATTAATTACTACGCTACCTGTTTACTTTACCTAACCGTTATTATTGATTTTTCAGTGTCATCCTTCACTCCAAGATATTTACAAAGAATGTCAAGTGTGTATTTGTTTGTAAAATTCCTTGGAAATACTTATTCCCTCCAGTTTCCGTAGGCCTTCGAGTGTTGTCAGAAGCATTCAGGGTGTTTGCTGAAGAAAAAAATCATCTCTTTGTGGCCGTTTTAGTGCCTTTGTGGTTGTTTTGCGCCTCTTTTGTAGTTGTTGGGCTACTTTTGTTTTAGTCAATTTGTGTCTCTGCTGTTCTTTGTAACCATTTGTTTGACTTTCCAATAAGGCATTTTAACTAACAGATGCTCCGGCCCAGGCATTTAAAGGGGAACTACTGTTTTATACATCCTGGACCTTATTTCTGGCATGAAATACGGTCGTTTACTCACCCATATAACTTTTGTGTAATTCGTATTCCTTCAGGAGATAATTAAATCAGCGCATATCCCTGTAGTGGGAGTGACTGGGGCACCGAAACGCAGCATTATCTGCCACGAAACTCGTTAATTTTACCAATATTTTGTTATTGTACGCTAGTGCTATTCCCCGTTGAGTCCGGAGTTACCTGTTCTCATCATCTGGGGTGATGTCTTCTAAAATTGGATGATGTCATCTCTGAGCGCCGCGCGCACCTGTGACAGTCGGCTTGTTTACCTTTAATTTGCTACTGTTATGGTTCGTCCACAACCTCAGAGCTGGAATAATATTCAGCCATGTTGCAAAAAAACTAGCAGTAGCAAATTGCAGGTAAACAAGCCGACCGTCACAGGTGCGCACGGCGCTCAGAGATGACATCATCCAGGTCAGAAGACATCATCCAGGGTCTGTAGGTCAGTCTACGGAAACCGGATGATGTCTTCAGATAGTGACAACAGCTAACTCCGGACTCAACGGAGAATAATACTAGCGTACGATTACAAAATATTGGGGAAATTAACGAATTTCGCAGCAGATAATGCGTTATTTAGAGGCAGCGTTTCAGTGCCCCAGTCACTCCCACTACATGGATATACGCAGGTCTAAATATCTCCCGAAGGAATACAAATTTCACAGAAATTATATGGGTGAGTAAACAACTGTATTTTATGCCAGAAATAAAGTCCAGGTTGTAAAAAAACAGTGGTTCCCCTTTAAGTAAAACCCCCTGTATGGTGATTCAGTGAGCTGAAATAAGCCTACAGAGCTGACATTTACGTTTATATAGGTAAATCATCAAATGAAATATTTCACAGTCTAGTGTAGTTAACCACATATATAAGTGCCTTTTAAGTTGTGGTTGTTACCTCTAATAACCAGTGCAACAAAGCCGTCATCTGTTTGTGAAGCATTACGAACACAGAGGTTGGATGATGTGAAGGCTATGAAAGCCTTGAAGTCTAGTCACTCAACTGCCTTTGAAAAGTTGTATTGCTTACAACATCTTTACTTTCTCTGCTGTATTTATTCAAATCATGCGCTGTGTTTTAGATATCTGGCTTTTCATCTAGAATGCCTTGCTCTGTGAAGGTCAGGCGTTCCATACAGTCCTTACCTCTGGTGGGAATAGACTGGCTTTAAAACCAGTCTCTTTATGTGGCTCAGATAAAAGAACTGGATGTCACTGTGCCGCAGGGTTTCTTTTTATTTTTTCCTTTTCTTCATCTCATGCTGCAATTACTGTGCAGTCACACAGTCACTGCGTTTGCCAACATCTTACACCCACTGCAGCCAGTGTTAATCATGGTTGACCTAGGCAAACCTACTGCATTGTTTGAAACTGGGAGGTGTGTGATTTGGGTAATTGAAGGCTCCTCATTTACACCCCTCTGAACTCTTGATCAAACCAGCTATTTGGTCACAACACAAGGATGAAGACAAATGCTTTGGGTAATTAGCTGGCATAACCATACAGACGCCTTCTGTAATGAGATCTCCAGACCACTGGAATGCTTTTCTCCTGCCTCTCCTCCACCCTCAGCTGTCCTCTTCACCGCCTCCCTGTCTGCTTTGTCGGCTTCGCACGCACCTTTCGTCACGTGACCTCAAATCGCCGCTGTTTTCTCTCGTTATGCCCTTTTGTGTTTGATTGTGTCTGATGCACCAGCTGCAGCACGGCCTTGGCTGCAGACGCCTGCCAGATTATCAGATCGTTTTGTCGTTTCTTTGCCAATTAGCTACCGCCAGATTGTTTATGTAACATCAAGTGAAGTCATGCTTATTTGATTTCTCCGGATTCTTCCAGCCTTCTTTCTGTAAATCCACAAGCTAGGTGGCGAAAATGAGACATAAAACATTCGACAGCGTATAATTAAGAGTTTTATTTCCTGCGTCCACAAGATTTGCTGCATACTTAACCCTAATCAGTGGGTGTGTGTTTATGTGTTTGTTTGCAAAGACTCAGCCTGAGGTTTGTGCGGTCTGGGGTTTGTTTTTGAAGGCTCCAAGTCAGAAGTATAACAGAGGCCCATATGGCCTATCGTAACCCAAGGGTCTCCTTGCTAATCCCAGCATGCTGACATGTTTGGATTCTGTTAAAACCAGCAGATCAAAAGCAGGAGTATCACAATTCATGTCCGCCATTTCACACAGCTAGAATGGCCTGAAAGCACGAGAAAAACAAACAAACGTCAGAACCGATGTGTTTTGTTGAGGCAATGTGGACTTGACAGATGCTCGTGCTTTTAATGGTGTGGAACAATGTGAGAAATGCCTCTCAGTGTTCACCAGCACTGTTCATCATACGACATTCATTTGAATCCCCACCTCTCTACCTCTTTGTCACTATTTTTCTCTGCTTCTCACTTTCTGCCCCACCTCACTTTTGTTTGTCTTCTGTTTCTGCTTTGACGTTCTCTCATTTATCCTGAAGCGAGCAGCCATTTCTATTTCTTCTTTGTCCGTCAGATTTACACCAAAGCACAAACTCGTGCTGCTCTTCGTCTTATTAGCCTGTGTACTGAACTCGCTGAACCTTCATGCATTAGACCCCATCTGTCTCCCAGTTCTAAATGCTGAGCAGTTAAACGTTTTAGTTCAATAGCATTGCCCACAGAGGACAGCTGAGGTTGTAGATGGCCTCCATTAGGGGACGACAATCATGACATACATTATCCCCATAATTGCTATTATTTTAACAAGATTCCATTTGTTTTTATTAAAGCATGTCTGATTGTCATATTGCATGATTAAATCAGTGAGATGGTCCTTCCATTCTAATTAAATTGCACACAATTGGACGATTCTCCTTTTTAGTTACACAGCCCTAATAGGAACTGACCCAGATAGCAAGGATTTAAGTGTGTATCGTTATAAGCTGAGTGTTTGCAATAACTGTGTACAAGAGTGAGGTATAGTGAAGAAAATACGCGTGTTAGCTTTTGCTAATGCCGGGGGTTTTGATGACCTTCCTATTATATTCATAACAGAACAAGTACTTAAAACATCATGAATAAGTTCTTGATATTGCAGACAGATAAAAACAAACAGGAAGGATGGAATTAATGAAAAAAGAGAAGAATTACATGAAAAGGAAGGAATAAAAAGCAAAAGGTACTGTATATAGATAAACTGTTTAACAGCCATACTGGGGGAATCTGATACAGCCATAAACATGGAGAACCAAACTATTAGCATAAATCAAATCAAAATTTTATTTTAAAAACAGTATTTGAGGGGCTCTGATTTCATTAGGGAGTCAAGATGTCCTTACTTAAAGGGACTTAAAGGGACACTACACTTATTTTGCAGCTGAAGGTTATTTTGCGGTCATCATGTGAGCTACTAAGCATGTTGTTTTGCTGTCCTTAAGGCCTTCATTACAAACTGGGGCCACTGAGATTGAAAGATGTGTGGATTTAGCATGAAGGCAGGGAGTATGGGACAGGAAGGATCTTGGGTTTTGACAGCTTGACTCACTCTGCCCTCAGATGGAACTCTTTGGCTCTCGGTCATGACTGTGGAAGTTATCCAACATCAGCCATAAATTGTTGCTGTTAGGCAGCCGTTCGTGGTGTCTAGGGGCCACGGAGGCCAGCATTTTAGCTAAAAGCTGGGTAGCTTAATGTAGAAAATGCAAAAGCGTAAGACACCCTGAATGCTTCTGACAACACTCCAAGGCCTTGACAGGATGAGGCCGCGGGGAAGATCGACTTTTTCCTCAGACATATTATAACATTGTAAAGATATTCTCTCTGGGAAAGTCAGCAAACTTGTCAGCACTCGTGAACTCAGACATTACAGAAAGTACGACAAGAGATAGCCTTTCCTGTTTCTTTTTTTCTCATGAACATGGGAAAGCCCAGTTGAAGGCTTCATCGTACTAGTCAGGTTCTCAGGCTTTAATTCTTATGCATCTGCCACAAATGTCATCTCTGGAAATGGAGTAGCCCTTTGAAAACTGCTCCTGTGCTTGTGTTATATATATCTATATACACTGCATGTGTTATCTTCCACATGCCACTACCCAAGACATCTACACCTGTGTGCGAATGCGTGTATGTTTATGTTTGCACTGGACGAGGTGACATATACTTTTGTGTGTGTGAGAGATGAGCACACGATGACCCATCCTGTTTTCTCTGAACCTGTTCTTTCCTCCTTTCCAGAGACACAATGGGGACATTTTAACAATGGCGTCGGTCAAGCACCTGAGTCATCGGCGCTTTGTGGTGTCTTTCCAGCTAGATAGCGTCCAGCGAACTGATCAAGACCTTTACCGCTGTGTCACTCAGTCGTCGAGGGGATCTGGTGTCTCAAACTTTGCCGAGCTCGTCGTCAAAGGTAAACAGCCTCCTCTGTTCGTGTCTTTTATATATTTTTTTTCTTGCACCCAATCTCCGTCCCAGCTATTTGTTTTCTTGCTGTTCCTGATTTTCCTCTCTTCTCTGTCACAGTAGATTACCGCTTGCGATTCAGAATTAGAAAAAGAAACCAATCCCCACAGGACCTCATTTGTGCATAACTGGGAAAATCACACCCATTTATAATTGATATCTGCAAATTACCTTAATCACGAAACAGTCTGGCACTTGACTCATGTGAACGGTCTTCAGATGGTGAAAACAGTCTCCTCTCTGGCGTGTGTTGTTTTGTGGGCTAAGGTTGTCAAATAGATTGCCATCCTGAGCTCTTCAGCTCTCTGTCAAAAAGCTGCTCACTTGACTCGGACTCCTGCAGCCCCTGTCATATCATGTACCACAGACGGTGACCTCACTCCCATTACTCACTCCAAGCCCTCAGCCTGACACCACTTTGACAGCATGGTAATGACATAGCTGTGGAAGGGTTTGATGGCATAACAAACTACAGCCTTCAGCAAAGTGAAGACATGGAAATAAGGATGTGAAAGACTCTCGGTCCACTTGTGCTTCTCGCTGTATGCTCCTATTATTGCTTTTTTTAGAGGCTGTTGCATCAGCAGAAGCGAGTCAGATGGAGAGCAAAGAGAGTTTTTAGGCGTGCTAGCGACACGGCTTTGAGGATGTCAGTGTCTTGTCACTTGGCTTGTTGGTCTGGTCCACAGCTTTGGTACAGACTAAAATATCTCAACAACTAGTGAAGGGTTTGCCATTTTTTTTGCAGCCCTTCATGGTACAATGGGTAGCATGAGGATTATATTGAAATTGGTGGTTATTCTTTAATTGCTACACAGATATTTCTGCTCCTCTCAGAATTAATAACCTGACAAAGTCAAAGCTTACCCTTTACTTTGTTTTAAGACTAAATACGTTTAGTCCTAATTAATAAATGCTAAACTTGGTGGCGAACATGGTAAAAGTGACACATGCCCTGTTTCCCTGTGGATATGGACGGCGCCGTCTTGTGAGTTTGGAGCCAGAGTCTGCGACGTCCAAGAGTGGAGCCACGCGCAGTCTTCGTTTAATTAATACTACGCTCTGCTCTGCCTCTACCAGTTACAAAGAAATGTTGGATTATATACTGCACTTACACTGCACTTCGCTTCATGGAACGGTTAACATGGCAACTGGTAGTCATCATGATGTCATATCCTGTTTCTATGGCACCAAATAACTAAAATGAAACTTATCTGAAAGATAAGTCACTTGAACATGCATCAGCATTATATTAACTACCTAAAATGACAGAAACCATCCTTGAAAAAAATGATTTGATGTGTATTTTAGTGTTTTAATTTGACCCAAGTCCCACCCACTAACATGGAGGGGGTGGAGCTTATGACCTATACTGCAGCCAGCCACCGGGGGGAGCTCTGCTTGGTTTGGCTTCACTTTTGAGGAGCTGTTCCGCCATCAATCTTTATACAGTCTATGCTTGGTACAGCCTTACAGAGATGTGGGCTCTCAGTATTTTGCTTTTATTGATATAGGAGAATGGATTCGTTTTAGTATCAATATAGACAGACTGCGACCGTACAAACTCGAGCCCTTTCGCCAAACTGTTACTAAACCCTCTAACCGGGATGCCAGTAACCCCAGAGTCAGTGAATATCCTGATAGAAGGGCATGAAATCCCATTTGATGTGCTCACACTCTCCAAAAATAAGTATCATTGTGTCTGTGTGGTTGTTGCTTTTCTTACATGTTTTTTTTATAATCAGGATAAAGATGTTATTTCTGGCAATGCTGCGCAATGACTAGATATGTGATGGTTAGTGATTTTCAAATGAACTGGCTGTAACTCTGTGATCATAACCGACATAACAAGACTCGAATCCCTTTCCCCTCACCAGTGCCTAATCACCCCCTTAATGACTTGGATCTACTCGTTTCAATACCGTAGGTAGCGTGCAGTTCTGATGATGAAGCTCTCTTATTGCCCCATAGAGGACAGTAACACGACCACATAATTAATAAAACATTTTCAAGTTTCTCCATATGCCTCTGGATTTTGTTGTGGCCCCTTACTTGTTGTATATTTCATCCTGAGCACATCTGAAGAAGCATTTTCAGGGATTTTTCTTGTTTGTCTTAAAGCATAAATGTCAGCGCGGAGAAAAACCATAATTAAAGAGAAAGTAGCTCTGAGAGCAATATTTAGCTAGAGAATAGCACTGAAAAAAATTCAGAAATATAAAACATTGCAAACTAACAGCTGAAAACGTACCAGAGCTGCAAACACGAACCATAAAACGAATGAGTGAGTTGTTTTAAATTGAATCCCACTGGCTGCTCGCCTGTGGCTCAAAAACTGGCCTTTTATTCTAGGTACAGTCATTGGCAGCCAAAAGACGAGTTGCTGCAGGCGAAGGGAAACGGTACAGAGCAGAGGTGAGGTTCTGGTAATGTTGAAAGCCCACAGAGAGGAGGGCCATAAAAGACAGGGGCGCGTCAGCGAGGAATGAAGGATTAGTCACAGCCACAGATCTAACTCTGATCTTTTCTCATGCTTTGTCCTCGTTCCTTTTGCATTCCCACTCCTCACTCGCACCGTTGCCCATGTAATTGCTCATTGGCTTGGATCTGCCAGTAAGTGACATTTGACCGGTGGGCTCTGGAATTAATTCTTGATTGGACGATCTCTACCCACAGCGATTCATACTCTTTCATCATGGTGACCAGAAGTGGCGATATCTATTTTTTTTTTTTGGAGGGTGCTGCACACGCGAAGACGTACAAAGACTTGACCCGCTATGAGGACAGTTAGATAAAAAAACATGTACAGCACGAAAGATTCAGTGCTTTGCGTGCACAGCTGTTTTTTTCCCCCCTCTCAACGATTTGCTAAAATTTATGCAAGGCTCTGAATGCCTTGTTAATAGGTATGACTAATCTGCTATTTGAACAGAGTTTGACCCGCTCACATCCTGCGGTCTCCAGAGACTCATTTAAGACTCAGTGGGCTTTAACACAGTGAGAAATCTGTTTGCATGCAACTGATTAGTAAAATTAATACCCCAACTTTACCTCCCTAGACCGTGCAGCGGAGTTGCGGACCGACCAGACCAGCAAATGCTTTTGCTAATACAAATGTGCGTTCGAGCGGAATTACCAATAACCCACTGCTTTTTCCTTTCCTTTGACAGTGCCTCCATCCCCCATCGCGCCGCCTCAGCTGCTGCGCGCCGGCTCCACTTACCTGATCATCCAGCTCAACACTAACTCTATCCTGGGAGATGGCCCCATTATCAGGAAAGAGATTGAGTACCGCGCCAGCCAGTCGCCGTGGTCAGAGGTGCACGGAGTCAACGTGGTCACCTATAAGCTGTGGCACCTGGATCCAGACACAGAGTACCACATCAGCGTGCTGTTGACTCGGCCTGGAGAGGGAGGAACTGGCCCTCCTGGGCCTCCTCTTGTGAGCAGGACCAAGTGTGCAGGTGGGCTTCTAGATAATACAACACTAACAACGCAACTTCAAATGAAGCATTGTGTGTTTGAGATTCTTGGTGACAAGTTACTGTTTCAGTCTACTTGTGGATTGTTCTTTTGATGGAAAGGATGATCCATGGCTGAAGTGGTGAATGTATCACAATGTTTTACAAGAAACAAGAAGAGAAGTTAGAAAAATTTACAATCAAATGATCATAATTCTATTTAACTTCAGACGTTAGTAATATTCATCAGCAGCTGCTTATGTGCTTTCATCCATATTGTGTGTTTAAAAGAGTTTCCTTGCAAACAAAGTTACTGGATGTTTTCACCAACATGACTTATTCACCAACATGCATTTTCAATTCAGTTCAATTCAATTTTATTTATATAGCGTCGATAACAATACAAATAATCTCAAGACGCTTTACAAAATCCGGCCTGATACCCCCAGAGCAATTCTGAAGGCGATGGAGGCAAGGAAAGGGGGAGGGGAGGGACACACAACAGTTAACATTATATACAGTAATAACACAGAATTGCATGACTAGTAGTAGATAGGAGATTACAAGACAAGAGCTCTGTGCCATAGAAAAGAAAGTGGAGGATGCGAGAGAGGAGAGAGAAGAAAGACGGAGGACATGTGTTCGGTGCATTGTCCCCCAGCAGCCTAGGCCTATAGCAGCATAACTAAGGGATGGTTCAGTCCAGCCCTAACTATAAGCTTGATCAAAAAGGAAAGTCTTAAGCCTGACCTTAAAAGTAGAGAGGGCATCTGCCTCCCAAACCCAAACTGGGAGCTGGTTCCACAGGAGAGGAGCCTGTATCATAGAGTGTATCACAGAGTCTTGCAAACATAACAAAGGCTCTCCCTTCCTCGTATAACACTTGCAAAGTGTTTTTTTCCCCCCAAGAGTTTGATTCCCGTGTTGTTTTCAGTCACATCCACTGACACACAGTCTCATCTTTCCTGCCACTTGTGGCACACTGCTGCGTTTCATGGGCATTACCACTTCCTGTTGATCTGCTGAATAGCGTGACACCATTGGTAGGACTGTGTATCACATCACCCACTTACACACCCACTGTGAAACCTAACTAAGTGACTGTCTGCCCAATGTCTTTACCACGCCAATTTGAGGCTCTAAATCTTGCGCGGGCATGTTTGGAGAGATAGTCTGCTGTTTTCTGTTTGAGGTTTTGTGTTGCAAAAATGAGACAGCTGTTCTTTTGACCGGGGCGTACTGCGGATGTTTCTCTAAAAGGGCCCATTATACAACATGTAGTGCTAAAGGGGAATCACAGTATGCAGTGGCTAAGCGAATACAGCGTGTTAAACACCAGACAGAGACCACAAGCACGGGGCAGCGGGGTCTTCACTGCAAACTGTTCTCATTCACAACCACGGCTCCGCTTAGAGAAAATCACAATTTCTCAGGCTTATACATTTAATCTAGTTTAAGATAATACCTACTGAATGTGTCTGCCTTGGACATAATGAAGTTATTCTAATTAAGATCCTCAGTTCATTGTAACGATGCCCAACAGCCATAACTCTGCGGGGTCTTCCATTTATGAGTCTGCATCGGTAATAATAATCGGCTAAAATTTAATCAGAGAGGAGCTGATAGACAAGGTCTGACTCGGTCCGTGCATACACTTATCTCTCAAGAAACGGCACATTTGTTATCGCATATTTTCTCTGAACTCTGGCATTGAGGGGAACCGTAAGGGAAACTTTCTGCCGGCGTTGCGGTATCGGTTTGATGGTTATTTGAAAGATAACAGGCGGATGGCCGTGGCGGCTAGCCTAAGATGGACATCTTTAGTATCTACTGAAGAAGACAGAAATTTTACACGGCACGTGTAACAGTCTTCTTCGTTCCTCTAAAACAATGTCAGAAAACATTGAAAAAGGCTGATTATAAACTCCAAGTTTGGTTTATGCTCATACGATAAGCAATAAGACGAGCAATTTAATGTTTCTAATAAATTTTCTGTCACTCAAATTCAAAGCTAACTGATTTAAATACAAACTATTTCATCATTCCCAAATGTTGTTTATTCCTCTCACCTAGCTTTTTTATTTATTTTTTATTTTTTATTTTGAATGCTTTGTTGTGTCTGCTCGCATCTGTGCGCCTCATTTGTCAGCGTGCAGACAACACGGAACACCCAACGAGAAGATCAGAATACCAGGAAGCCGCACCCGTGCTTATTTTTAAATCCACGCGCGGAGCGTTAAGAATACCGACGCAGATCCGCACGGGCAGTTATTATTACCGCCTGCATCTGCATTGTGTGTGTCATAGTCGCACAAAATGGAGAGCTCTGTGTTACCCAAAGGCGGTCTGTGGATTCGTGTCTTCCATGGTCATCACTCTTCTCTATGCCCAACGGTCCCTCCCTGCCACACACCATCCCTCACATATCGTCCTACCCTGCTCCAGTAGAGCCTCACTGGCCTCCTCTCCAATGACATATTAAAGCTACTCTCCTCTCCCAGCAGCCAAAGACACCCCTCATTCATCAGGCGCCATGAGTGAGCTCACAGCCCTCTACCTCCCCAATCGCTGCACTTCCCCCTCCCCTCCCCGACTCAAGAGACAGAAAATTCACAATAAAAAAAAAAGTACCTAAAAAAAAAAACGGTTGATAGCAAGTTGGAGATAAGGAGTCGGGGGGGGGGAAAGGCTGCAGCGTGGGATGGCGAGTGCGTGGGAGAAAGGGTAGTTTTTCAAAGTGAGAGAGTGAGACGGTAAAAGTGAGGGTGAACGTGCGAGAGGGGATTCTCGACGTACGGAAATTGCTTTCACAGTCGCCGGTGTCGGTGTTTGTGAAAGTCACCCAAACTCAGCCTTTAATGATGTATTTACATTTCAACCACTGTGACATTAGCTTGTTCAACCATGTGTGGGATAAGTAATGCTGCCGTGTTTGCTGAGCTGTTAAACAGGGCATTTAGATGCAGCACTAGTTCGGTGCAGGGGAAGTGTAGGTGAAATTAATTTAGCCCCGTCTTTGTGTCTTGTAATATTTCCTGTGAAGCTTTGTGTGACTGATTTTTATTTTTTATTTTTTTAATCTTCTGATCGGCTCCTGAGCGGCTCGAGCAGCGCTCACATCATTTACATGGGAGCGGTGTGTTACGCCCGCAACAGTGTAGGGTGAACCTTCTCCACCTGGTGTTTCTCACCTTCCTGACCCTCCAGGAGGCTCTAATGACCACCTGGTTCCCAGAGCTCACCCCGTCCCAACCTCCAAACCATCTGGTCTACACCGCCCCCCCCCCACCTGACCCCACGCTCTGCTGCTGAATCCCGATCGCCCCCCTTGCTGTTGGCCTGATTAGGTTTAAGCACGTGAAAATGGATGGTCGGTTTGTTGTGGTGATTTCAGGGAGGCGCTAATTATCCACGGAACAGAAGGGATATTTGGACTCTCTTTGTATTTAGGAGCAAAGTGAATTTCCTCCCCAGAAGCTGTGTCTTGCCACCGTGACTAATCTCACTCTTCCGTGGTCATGCTGAATATTTCCGTCCTTTCCAAACATGTTGGCGGGCCGGCATCGCCGCGCACGTACACACATCCTCGGGCTGTCCTGGTGCGAGTGCTGTAAAACTAATGGCCGTGAATGTGAACACGGTCTCCGCCTGGCACTGATGGCCATCCAGGTGTGCCTGATGAGCCATTGCTGTGATTATCAGCACGGTGCATTAGCACAGCTTGAAGCCCCTCAAGTAAATCACGGAGGAGAGGCTAGCATTTGTACTGCAGGTGGTCCCCAAACTATGTTAATGGGCCTCCACCTGCTGTTGGGTCACTGAACCTTCTGGAAAGCCGCTGCACCATGATGCTCTTGGTTTCTTGAAGGGAGCCAACCCTGGACGCTGACTAAAATTAGGAACGCTCAGACATGCTGTTCATCATATCCCTATATTCCTATGTGTGTATATTTGAGGTGTTTGGATTTATGTGGGTATGGGCACGCATGTCTGGATGAATTAAGCTTTCCCATCTGACACACTCGAAAATCCTCTCCACACAATCTCAGCACAGCTCTGTCCTGCTACTGCCCCGTGCCACAGTTCTAGGGGAGATAATAAACCAGAACCTGTCACATCCACTCTAATTTCCAATCTCCAGGGATCAACATGGTGCTCTGGGCTCCTGGCCATTTCGGGGCGGCTGCAGCTTTCACGCCACAGGGTGCCAGAGAATGGGTGCCCGTGGCACACAGACAAACAAGACGAGGCAAGGGGACGGGGCTTGCACAAATGTCCACTTTGAGAAAAAATCCATAATGAGCACACTGTGGCCTCTTTGGTGCTTCTTTCATCAACTCAGCAGTTAAATGCCTCTCTTTATTTAGCTCTCGGACTGTGCAGTCTATCAACTGGACCATCAAGACAATCCTCAGTCACACTGAACAATGGAACATTAGCATTTCTTATGGAGGGCAGTCTACTACTTTGCGATTACTCGGGCCCACCCATTCATCTACTTGCCACATTAGTCTGGATGAGGTTCAGATCAATGCTTTGGTCATATTTCCATCCAGCGTGAGATGCCAGACAGCAAATTAAAAGAGAAAGCTGGTGAACGCAGAGGCCTTCAGTATAGATTGGAAGTGTCATCAAATTTAAAGAGCTCCATCGTAGCCAGAAATAAGTTCCTATGAAATTGAGAATATGAAAGTTTAATCTCTTAAGGAAGGAAGCAGAGATATATGGATAGAAGAGAAATCTGAACATTCATTGTGTAAATAATTTCTTCTCATAATGGATGTGTGCACTTAACATCTCTTAACGTGTCCTTGCACAAGTACAGAGCACCTTTCATATCCGTTTTCTCAGATAATTCTTGTTTTAATGCATTCGCCCCTGCTCGGTGATGCATGAACTGCTTTATTTAAGTTCCCTGCACTAATCTGTGCTGCAGTGAGAACCCCTCTGTGTGCGCGAGTCAGAGACAGAATGAAGACCTTCGCCGGCAACCTCAAACTCCGCTGATCTCTCCCTGTACCCCATATCTCTGCTGTCATTCCCTGCCTCCCTGGCCCATTACTCAACATGCCCTATTAAAAGAATAAAGTCATCCAATACATTAATGCAGCATATTGCTTGACAAAAAGGCATTGATTGTGTTAATAATGGCCCCCCGATAAATGCCTCCATTGATATGGAGGATGTCCTTGGCTTAACTTGGCCCCTCTTCACTTTCCGACGTCCTCCTGAACACTGGCTGGTCTGTGCCTCTGTGGATAGAGGCTCTCTGTATCTCTGAGCAGGCCGATACATTTGAGGCAGGGATATCAAAGACGGAGTTGTTGTTCTTTTAGTGTGAGTCAGAGAAAGTCAGGGTTAACCCAGCAGTGACCAGAATTAACTCGGTGCCTTCGAAAAATATGCGAGAGGCCATCGCGATGACCCAGCAGTTAAAGTGACCAGCGGAAGTGAATGCCCTTGTGTGGCTCCGGCGTATTTGTGTGCGTATTAAAACCTCAGGGCAAAGAAGTCTAACTACTGGATAGTAAATTTGGTCGGTGACACGGAGGAGGGGACTGGTGGGAGTGTGACAGCAACCCGCAGCCTGTCCGATTAATTAGCGCAGTTGGCATGAGTTCCTGCTCTGCCATCGGGGATGTGGGTGTGTGGCGCTGGCAGCAAACTGACCTCTATGTTGTGGTAGAGCAATATGGCGGCTTAAAAACTGCCAGGGTAGTCCTGGGACACCAGTAACATTGTTGTAGGTGGGGTGTTTGGATTGAAATCTGATTATTTCACAACAAAACAATGTTGCCTTTCCTTTAATTTACGGAAATTTAGTACCATACCTGTTATTGCTTTTGTCGCTGCATCTCACTTTTTCCTTCTTTATCTCTTAATCTCTCCCAGAGCCAATGCGCGCACTGCGAGGCCTCACAGCCACAGACGTCCAGCCCAGGCAGTTGTCCCTGCAGTGGGAGAACTTGGCGTTCAATCTGACGCGCTGCCACACCTACTCAGTGTCCCTGTGCTACCGCTACACCACGGCGGGAGGAGGCGGAGGCCACAACACCACTGTGCGCGAGTGCCTGGCCGTGGAGCACAACGCCTCGCGCTTCACGCTGCGTGATCTGCCGCCCTACCATGGCATCCACGTCCGTCTGTCACTGGCGAACCCGGAGGGGAAGAAGGAGGGCAGAGAGGTCACCTTTCAGACCGAGGAGGACAGTAAGTCCACGGAGGGGATTACAGGAAAGACAGTATGGAGACGGAGCACGGGAAAACTGAAAGTGGCAGAATAATAAACATTTGAGAGAAATTATCACCTGATGTGCAGTTACACTCAGTTTCCGGTTTATTAGACACACCTGGCTGATTTTAATTCAGTCAAATACAGCAGTTCCTTTGAAGAAAGGATGTAGGTTGTGTTGTGGTGCTTTTGAATAATCAAGGGAGGCTAAATAACAAAAAACACCTATCTTTATAATGCAGCGCTGCTCAACAACACAACAAATCACACCCGCTGAGATGACAAGAAACTTTAATCAACACTTTTTTAAAAGGTGTGACTACTCTCATATTGCCAAGGTGTACTCGCTGACGTTAAAGCAGCTAATAAAGCGTTGTGTGTATTTACACATTACCATCTTTATTACTTATAGGTTACTTTCCACTTTTTATCATTCTGTTGCAGACCTTTTAATATGACGCTGCATATTGTCTTAACAGACACAATAATGCACAGTGAAAGCAGGCAGTACACACCGATCAGCCACAACATTAAAACCACTGACAGGTGAAGTAAATAACATTGACCATCTTGTGACAATACAGTGTTCTGCTGGGAAACTTATGTTACTTAGACATGTCCGACCCACCTGGACCAGACCAGGCACCCCCACCCCATATCAATTTCAGTCCTTGATGGCAGCAGCCATCCCCAGCAGGATGCAGCCTGACACAGACACACACACAAAAACGGTTTAGGAACAACTTAAAAAAAAACATGAAAAACAGCACAAGGTGTTGACCTGCCCTCCAAACTCACTAGATCCCAAACCGATCAAGTATCTGTGGGATGATCCACCCAAAGACCCCCACCAACAACATTCTGTTGCCAGACACCACAGGACACCCTCAGAAGGCCCATGTCCATTCTCTGATGAGTCACAACTGTTTTGGAGGCACAAGGGAGACCTACACAATATTAGGAGCGTCATAATGTTATGCTGTAATGTTTTATTGTGTTATCGGGCAGTGAAGAATTCACCCAAATGACTTAAAGCCCCATGTGCCTCATTCTACTTTGTCAACCCTCTATTCACAGATGGTTGTGACTGTCCTGATCTTAGCTCTTTGTTTGAAGAGGGCGATGTGTTAAATTCAGGAGAAGAGCTCAAGTTGTTTAAATGTTCTCACAGTGAATGTCAAAATAGAGACTACACAGACTTCCTATAACCAAACCTTCAGCGTTACACTTTGTCTTGTGTTGTGATTTGGAGTAAATCCCCGGTACCATTAGTGGTTAAAATACACAGATCCATGTATCCGTCATTTTTTGTTTCATACACTGTGATTTGCTCAGTGTTTCTAAACATTAACACTTCTAACACCTCCGCTCCCTCCCAGCACATTAATACAGAGAGGGTGACCATCTGACTGGGGCTGAATCAGCATTACAAAAGATCCTTTTCATTTTCATTTCAAAATAACATAAAAGGGAAAACATTACATCTGAGACTCTGGCAATCCTGCGATAGGATTTTGCACTTATTTCTTATCTCCCATTATGCCTTTGTGCCGTATCACATCGTCTGCATGGTGTCTCGGGGAGAAATCAATTCTGCCGTAAAGTAAAAAAAAATCAAAAATCAAAACAAACAAGATTTTTCACGAAGAGATGTAGAGAGACAACGATGGGGAAAGATCAACTGAGAGTGAGAAAGTGGGAGAGCGAGATATTTTTTTTTTTATTCTTTGATAAAGATGGATTTATATACATACAGCGTACTCCCAATTATACCCTCTTTTTCCAAAAGCCTTAATAAGCAACTTTGTCTGCCAGACTAACTCAATTTGAAAATAACAGTCAACTCAGCTGTTTGGCTTTTGCTTTAGCCTCGGGCCTAAATCACACATAAATGTCTTCCTCTGCACGGTGCACACACAACTTCACTGAATGGCCCAAAAACTTAGTTGCATAGTTGAATGTTCAGTCACTCACAGCCCTGCCACTCAGACGCACGCTCACCAGCCAGCAGATGACTTATTCATCAACATATTTCAGCTTTGATTGCGGAAAGATATAAAATGATATTTAGTTTCATATTTTCGTCCCCTTGTCCGCGGTGTACTTCCATAATTTAAGCAGTTCATAAATTAACCGTGTCCTTATCTGATGTTCTCTGCCTGCTGCTCTCTTTCTGTCTGTCTGCGAGCCTCGTTTTGGTGCATTGTTCTGAGCCACTGTGACATTCACATCTGTGATATTGACAGGAGAGGCTCATTGTGGGATTAGCGCTTCGGTTTCCCTGACAAATGTTTGTTCTGATAATTTCTTATAGTTCCCGGAGGCATAGCGCCGGAGTCGCTCACCTTCACCCCGCTGGATGACATGATCTTCCTGAAGTGGGAGGAGCCTGTCGAGCCCAACGGCCTTATCACTCAATATGAGGTGAGCCCATTGAAACGCTTGAATTTGTCTGTGCTGTCACTTAAAACTTTAAGAAGAAGTAGCTGACACGCTGATGTAGTTGCATTAGCAATGACGAAAACTTTGCAGTGAGTGACATGGGAACAAAAAACACTTTTCTTAAATTCTTTTACAGTCTTCACTGCATACATTATGTGTGTCGGTCTGGTAGGCAGACAACTGCAAGGCCTTTCTAGTTGACATTTTATATTACTGTAATCCCTCGGAGTGTATTTAGCTAATGCCAGCCTTTGCCCAGGGGTCCATGCTTGGGGGAAACACTTGCTGAAGTTAAAAGGTACAAAGGTACAAACTACCTGACTTTGCAGCTAAGGTTAGCGCACATAAAGGCAATTTTTAATCCATTAGTCGCCCTTTTTTTATGGCTTTTTATTTGGCAGCAATGAAGAATAAAAAATAAAACACAGGATCTTCTTAAAGGGGAACTACTGTTTTTTACTACCTGGACCTTATTTCTGGCAATAAAATACGATCGTTTACTCACCCATATAACTTTGGTGTCATTTGGAGTTGTTTGGACAATATTTAGATCCGCGTATATCCATACAGTGGGAGTGACTGGGGCACCAAAACGCAGCATCTAAATAACACATTATCTGCCGCAAAACTCGCTTATTTCACCAATATTTTGTTATGATACGCTAGTGTTATTCCCTGTTGAGTCCGGAGTTACCTGTTATGTATTCGGGGATGTGCAGCGGTTTGTTGTTCTTTGGCCGGCTGTTCCTCTCTCTGCCTCCCCATCCTCCTTTCAACGAGCTCTGGCTCAAAACGGTAAGGACGTCCATCATGAACATGAAGTCGTCGTCCACAACCTCAGAATCGGAAAAATACTCAGCCATGTTGCAAAAAACTAGCAGTAGCAAGTTACAGGTAAATGCGCAACGCTCAGAGATGACATCATCCAGGTCAGAGGTTAGTAGGTCAATCTACAGACCCCAGATGATGATAACAGGTAACTCTGGACTCTATGGGGAATAGCGCTAGCATATCATAACAAAATATTGGTGAAATGAACGAGTTTTGCGGCAGATAACGCGTTATTTAGAGGCTGCGTTTCGGTGCCCCAGTCACTCCCACTATATGGATATACGCGGATCTAAATATCGTCCGAATTACTCCAAATGACACCAAAGTTATATGGGTGAGTAAACGATTGTATTTTATGCCAGAAATAAGGTCCAGGTTCTGAAAAACAGCAGTTCCCCTTTAAGTCCATTAAATGCACAGAGAAGAATGAATAGATAATCAGCAGAGATGGTACAACTTCAGAAGGGGAACACCTTCTTGGTAACCAGCCATAACCTCAGACAGCAGACGATAGTAATTCACCAAAAAACAGTGACAGCAGGGAGCAGACAGGAAGGCGATTCTGCCAGAGAAATAAAAATGGCTACTTGCCAGATTATTTGTACTCCCAGTGGAGACATCAGCTTTGTAGCCTCTGGGGAAAGGAAGGAACATGTCTTCAGCATAGGTGTAAAGCACTAATGATTAATGCTAACATACAAGATCTGTAGTCTTACGTGAGAATCTGAGGAGGACATCTGCTGCTTTTGGCTCTTTTGTCAGTTTGCTGGCATCACATGTGGCTGAATATTAGATTTCTGCCGTATGCTCATGATGCATATTTATTTACTGTATACTACCATTTCATGCTGGTCTGAAAGAAGGAAACACAACTCTAACATTTTGCAGCTAACATGTCCAGCTCCGCCGTGCTCTCAGTATTTATACCAGCGCAGGATAATCTCCAGCGACACCGTAAAAGTTTATCACTTTCCCGGAACCGAGATGTGCCTGTTCTTTTGGTATTTTTGTACCTGGTGCACAAAAATACTTCCCTCTTTTGCTTGGTGAGCCGTTATCAGTGTCACCGCGACTGGCACAGCACAGATACAGTTTGTGCTTCATTGCTAAACCACTCTGCTGCAGTAATTTTATTTTTCACCCAAACCTTTTAGCGGATCTGTGCCTATATTAGGAAAAATAGCAGCGCTGGTTGGAGACCGTCTTGCTGACCTTGTTTCACGTGGCTGGGACTTAACACCCTCCTTGTCCTATTGAAATACAGCCTGGAAACATTAATCAATAGCATCTTTTTCTGTGGTAGGGCTTACATGTAGCTGGATAATGATTTTGTATTTACTGTATGCCCCAAGTAGGCCTGCCTACCTATCCTAAGTTGTCTTTCCTTGGCTCTTGCAATGCCGCGTCAAGGATATTATTAAACAGGATTTCTGTTTTGACATATAAAGTAGTGGCTGCACAGGATTTTTTTTCGCTCTGTAGTGTTGATCTGCCTCAACTGACGGAAAAAGCTTTATACAGAGCTGTAGAAATCCTCTTCATTTCTCCCAGATTAAACCATTGACCACTCTGCCTGAGCCTATCGACCACAACACTGTCCTGAAAGCGCAACGCATCGCTCCGTGCAGTGTCTGACATCTTTTATGTCTGCCTTTGTAGCAGAAACAAAGCGGCCTATCTGTGTTTAGTCACTGGATAGCTCCTAATTCTATCTTTACACTAAGGAGGCGTGAGCAGGCATTAAGCTCTTCTTATGATAATCAGAGAAGCTTTGGGTTTTGCCTTGAGTGGCGTCTTCGGTGCGCGTGTGCACACATTGGTGTAATACATGAGCATATACAGTTGGCAGTGAGTGTGTGTGTTCATTCCTTCACTGAAGTGGCTCTCCTCCAGCTCTAATGTGTATCCTAATATGCTCACCCTTGTCTGATTGCAGTAAGGTCATCTCATTTAGCTCTCCACTATTTCAAAGAAGTGGAAATTCTCATGAGGAACAGGCCGGGCAAATCACCTCCTGAGGAAAAACTTTATAAAAGATTTCACTTTTAAAGGACACTCTTGCGCAGCACCTTTTGAGCGTTAATAAGAGTTAATTTAACTCACAAACACTAAGCGGTATTGATTGAAACACTTGAATGTGCTGTGCGCCGTCCTCAGTTTTTGACCTTTACTTTACTGACCTTACTCAGAACATTGTTTAGCACTAACAATAACTTTTCAATAAAACTCCAGGTTGCTTCTAAGCCTTTGAATTACAGTGGCAATCATGTCCTATTCATCTAAAACCCGCATGAGCTTTTTATTTTGAAATGCTACTTTTGACAGAGCCGCTTATGCACGTAGTTAATGACCTCTGCTTATTTGTGAAAAGCTCCTAAGTAAATCACTTGAAATTTGTTAGCAGCTACAGTTACAAAGCACAAAATCAAAAATGCTACCCTGAGACCTTGTGTTTTTTTTCCTCCTCGCCTCACAGATCAGTTACCAGAGCATTGAGTCGTCTGATCCGGGAATCAACGTCCCAGGACCGAGAAGGACAGTTTCTAAGCTCAAGAATGAGACCTACCACATGTTCTCCAACCTCCACCCTGGAACGACTTACCTGATCTCTGTCCGGGCGCGTACGGTCAAGGGCTTTGGCCAGACTGCCCTCACTGAAATCACCACCAACATCTCAGGTACCGGCATCACTGGCAGAGTACGCTGCAAAATTGGAAAACAGAAATGGAAGCAAGCACCCTTCCCATGCAAGGGCTGCTCTCTTTGCCATCAGTGCCTATCACTAATGCGGCATGCAGGTACAACTTGAAGGCTTCACCCACCGTGTGCTATAATTAGGATGCAGGTTTTCTTTCTTTTGACCTCGGCATCTTCTCCTCTCGCTGAGCCAAAACTGCTGCTCCCTGAGTGCAGGAGCTATTTTCCATTTGCCTTTCCACACTTGAAGCACGCTGTCATCTCACAGTCCTGAAGCCATAAATTAACTCGTAGAAAGCAGAGAAGCACCGCAGAGGTGAACGCTGCTGTGTGTTACGTATAAAGAAAGATGCAGTACATTCCTGGGACCAGTATGTCACAGAGCAGAGGGAGAGGCTCAGAGCTTATTACTGGTGATGGAAATTTTTCCGCCTTCATGTTTCTTTTTCCTTTTAATGATGCATTTGCGCTTGTTAAGGGATGGGATTACACCTCTCAGGAACACACAGCGCGGCCACTCCCACCCTGTCGCGCTTGCACATGTACTCTAACGCCCTCCCTCTGCCCCATCTGTGTACAGAGACGCTGGGTACGTTTAATTATAGATTTAGTTCAATTGCAGCTTACTGGCTGTACATCAGACGGAATTCTGGCACAAAGACAGACCGCAGATAGAGTCCAAGAGTCTTTCCAGATCATCCTCAACCTCTTCCACCGGCCCACAGTGCAGAACTTTCACTTACAGTGAGCGTCTCTCAAATGCGCGCCGACAGCTAGCAAACACCGAACACCTTCAACAGCCACTACTGTCAGCATCTTCAAGCAGCACCCACCGGGGAGTATCCTACTACACTCCCTTCCTCATTCGCACGTGCAGTACATTCAGATGCGTGCACCTCTGTGGCTGATGCACACAATTATCTTTCAGACAGAGTCTACCTGGCAGCAGGCATCAAACTCTCTTTTAGTTCCGCAGACCTTTAATGTCAACAAATGCACGTCCAGTCTTCCTTAATGCCTCACCTTAATTGATGTCGGCTCTTTTCTGCTGCGGTATTAGCAAACTGCTTTTTAATATGATAATTATCGATTCCTCATGAATAGTTCGCTCTCCTTCCCCTCGCTAATTGACTGCTGATATTAAAGAGGAATGTGCCGCCGCATCTCCGGGGGAGGAGCACGACTTTCGCCAAATCCTTTCAAATGAGAAACCCATTCAATTTAGCCTCTCTTCCATGGCTTTTAATTGGACTTGTAGCCAAGACAACTAGAAGGGAAATTCAAATATTGCTCTAAATAAGAGAACAGGGGTGTCTCATCTGCCCTTTATGTCTGTTAGTTTAAGGCTGGACATGTTTATGTAGGAGAGAGTCAGTATCATAAATGAGCACTGGCACCAAGGTGAGATGTTTGTTTGCCTTAAATATGTTTGACGCAAAAAACTTTTTTTGTGTGTCCTCAGCTCCTACATTTGACTATGGAGACATGCCGTCCCCCTTGAGCGAGACAGAGAGCACAATTACTGTCCTGCTGCGCCCTGCCCAAGGCAGAGGAGCACCTGTCAGGTGAGGAGATCATCTGATGTACATATTCTCTTTTTTTAAAACAAAACATCTATGATGGCTTATTAAAGGTTCATATCTATTCTGCGTCCAGCACATACCAGGTGGTGGTAGAGGAGGAAACTGTGAAGAAGGTGAAGAGGGAGCTGGGGCTCCAGGAGTGTTTCCCATTGCCCATGTCACATGGTGAGGCCCAGGCCCGAGGCACCCCGCACTACTACACGGCTGAGCTGCCCCCCAGTAGTCTGCCAGAGGCCAGTCCCTTCACTGTGGGCGACAACCACACTTACAATGGCTACTGGAACAGCCCGTTGGACCCCCGCAAAAGCTACCTTGTCTACTTCCAGGCAATGAGCAACTTCAGAGGGGTGAGTGATTCTGAGCTGCCAGCTGTGGTGCAGCAGATCTGGCAAACCCTTCATCATCGAGCTGTAGAGTAATTCTGAGCCAGTGATGAGCTGTGTTAATGAGCGCCCGGATTTACAGTACTAATGCTGTGTTTGATGTTATAGGACAGTTGGCATTGTAACAACCTTTGAAAAGGCATTATGCAGGAAAGCGGTTGTTTAATGAAAACAAACTGAGCGGGCGGTGTAGCTACTTGAAAATGACCAATGTTTACATCCCACCGCTTTGATTCTTTGCAAACAAAGGATGTCTGAAACAGGAATTACTCGCATACATTACTTATGGATAGAAAAGCAGTGATTAGCCGGAGCTAGTCGGAGTTTTCATTTGTCTTTTTTTTCTCGTCTGTCTCATTCAGTTCTTCTCTGTCGTGTTACCTCTTGTCCCCTCCACTGTTTCTTTCTGCATTTAATCAGCTGATTATCTTTGAAAATGGCCTGTGATTGTTGACCTCCGTAACACAAAACTAAACGGAAAGCTTTCACGTCGCTACATTTGGAAGAAAATAAAATAAAACTTTTTTTTTTTTAAACCGTTTNTTTTATAGTTGAGAAACAGAGTGTTATTCCACACTGCTGTGTTTCCTTCCATTTTGTTCTGGAGCACACAAAGACCTCCAGCCCTGCCCAGAGGATGCCACTTTACCTTTCCAAATTCCATTACAGGAAGAGCTGCTTCCTGGGTGAGGCAATTACTTAAGGATAATTGGGCACAGGTGCAGATGATCAGAGGTAGAAAGCCGCTGCTTTAATATTCACAGTCTGGCAACGTTGCTGAGAAATGTTGCCGTAGGTAGCACAGCCTTCTGTGACTATCATCAGTTGGGAATAAATACGTGCAAGCTGGCTCACTAGTGTCTCTTTGCCTTTTTGAGTCCTGTCAGTATCCTCTTCTTTTCCTTTTTCATTTGGATTGTTTGTTATAAACTCCCATGAACAGAGCCGAGTGGCTCAACCCCACCAGAAGCATCTCTTTTCCAACTCAGTGGAGAAACACACAGAGGGAGTGCAGTGTGAGCACTTCACACAACTAGGCTACTAAGGACGGGATTAGATAGGGGAGGCCTGGCTTTACCGGCGGATGGGATTAGGTTTTGTTTTGCCTGGCGGTGGGCCAACATCCATGACCCACAATGAAGGGAGCACAGTGCCAAATCACACAGCCAGCACTGTCCCCAGCCTTTCAAACACTGCTGCCTTCGTCTACATACAGTAGCAGTCTTGTAGCATCAGTCTTGTGTTGCAGGGCCAAAAAAGTCCCACTTTCTGAAGTCACTGTTTCAGAAATAAGATTTCAATACAAAAGCTTGTTGCAATGGAACCCACACATGTCAGAGCAGGGAACAAAAGACACAAGACAGCAGGGCTATGACAGCACAAGCTACACGAGAGGAGCAGCAGAAAAAGTGTTATATGCATAATGGAAAATATATTTTAAAAAGCATAAGATAACCGTAATTAGACTCATAACAAACCAACTAATTATACAAAGGGACACTTTTGCTGTTAATGATATTATTAACATTTCAGAGATATATTTTTTCACCTCACAGAGTCGTTTGACAGCAGTCATGTGCAAGTGTTAATTAAAACAGTCTATTAAAACCATGAAGCAGATGTTCACATTCCTGGTCCTCACAGGTGTGGCCTGTGAGGACCAGGAATGTAGCAGGAAAATGCTAAATGTTTTGTTCCGTTATGCATCTTCCCGCTCATGTTCTGTGTGCAAATTTGCATAATAGGTCTTTTAAATTTTAGCACTGTGCTCACACTGTGACAAAAATGTAGGACAGAAAAGAGAGTTTTAGCATTCAAAATTAGATTTAGCACACAAGCATAAATGCATTCAGCATATGCGTGTACTGGGGGATATTTTTGTTGTGGATATTGTGCGCAGAAGAGGCAAGCATAATTACCTTATGCCAACTCATTTTAGTTGGGGGGGAAAAAAACAGTACCTGAAGACACCAGAAAAGTGGCATATTTACTTGGATGAAACCGCTGCTGCTGAGGGTTTCTCCATATGGAAGTGGCGGTAAAGGTGTCATATTTGGCAGTCGTTTAAGGTATCCGCGCAGTCGATTCTTTATAAAAATGTAAAACGCAATCGACAGCCTTCTTATTTTATCATTTAATTATGCACCTCATTAAATCGGTCTGTTCAAGTTTGTGTTTGTCTTTGTGGAGGGGAAACATTGCACCTAATTCTCTACAACAGTGACAGTGGTGGGAATAGTTTGAACAGTACACGGGGGCCCATAATATTTGGCATTTACTCATGCTAATTATCTGGAGATGGCTGTCAAGCCTCTGTAATTGCTTTGATTGATCCATCTAAAGAGGTACTTGAAAGACTGGATGCAGATTGCGGCTTTGCAGGCCACAGCGTACCCATTTCTAACATCTACACTTAGATCTTCCAACTTCACAAACACACACATGCACACACACACACACACACAGTAGGGCTGCGTTTTGGCATTTGTGTTTTGTAATAAGAGGTGCCAGGAATCTCCAGCCCCTCTGGCTTGACTGCCACTGTACTGAGAGGCATCTGATGTGTATCCCACAATCTGGGACTTGCCAATTAACTCTAATGCTGAGCTCGTACACAATGATTTAGATGCGCGTGTCACAGAATATGCTTCTATCCATCATAAACAGTCTATTTTTTGTCGCTTGCGGTAAATAGATGTAAATGTGTTGGCCTTAATTTGCCAAAGCTTGTAAAGATTGAATGTATGAATGATTCAAAATGCCTTCCCCATGAAAGAGGCTCATGTTCAAATGAATCAGCTTTATTTATTTATTTTTATAAGGAAAATGTTTTTCTATAATTGAATCGGTAGCTGGAAAGCCCAAAGTCACCAGTCAGCACTTCTAGAGACAGCTAGAATAGAAATGAAGCAGGGCTGCACTTTTAAACAATTTGATTAATGATTATTAATTAAAACAAGCAGATAATCAGTAGCACTTGAGATCAATTCTGTTATGCCGTGGAGAAGAGCTTTCACCCACACTGATATACTCCCTCTTGTCTTGTAGTACAACTTTACTCCCATTCAACCGCAACCTGAGAAACTCGAATAATATTTGTTTCAGCAGTTGTTATGTGATGTAATACTTTGGTTTATGACCAAATAGCCGCAAGCAAGTGCAGCTGCAGCTGTACTTTGTTAGTTGTCATGCCAACATCCTGAACTAAGATGGTGGACATGGTAAACATTGTTCCTGCTAAGCATTAGCAGGTTAGCATTCTCAAAACAGTTATGCCACATGTTGAGAAATTAGAATACATTTTTTTTTTATGCCTTTGTGATATAGTATCTAATACATCGATTTATAATGATAATGAGAGACATGTATGACATCCATAGCAGTCTAAGTTGTACTTTGCTGCTTATTAGCCATTGTTAGCATGCTAACGTTATGCTAACTATATTTCTGCATAGCATTAGCATGTTAGCATTGTAATAACCATGTAATGCTGACATTAACATTTCTTTTTATCATATTATGTTATATTAGAATTTTGTGTCATTGTCCTTTAGTAAATGAAAAATATATATATATTAGAGCAGATTATCAGCTCACAAAAAAAAGGCTCCAAATATAGTTTAATTTAATGTTGTGTAAATTATTCCCAAAGAATAACGGACAATGTTGCTTCTTGTTGACGCTCTTTATTTCTCGCCCCCGTGTCACACACCAGCGGTAACGTACAGCTATTTTTGACGGAACTACTTTCGCTACCATTATCAGTACACGTGAATTCAGATCAGTGCGCGCATACACAAAACAGTCCCCTGGATACCGCACTCATATGACAAATGTTAATATACAGTGTGAGCGAAAAGTATACACAAGGGGCTACACAATAATGCATTTTCAAATATATATATTAAAGATACCACTTTAATCACAACAAACTGCTGTTTGTTGATTTATCAGTTGCTTTAACACTGTTACAGTAGCCATAATGAAAACAAAGAATCATATTGTACAAAGTAAAACAGTAAAAAACATTTCATTCAGATGTGTTCTTCTGACACCCATGTCATGTGCAGTTACATGTTTTTCATGTCATTCCCTGAATGTGTGCCTGGGTTGAGAAAAAATAACAGTCTGCCTGTCTGACAGACAACATGTTTGTGTGCGGTTTGGGTCTGTATTTTCAGATCAAACCGTCGAGTTAAGAACTTGTTTTAGTGTCGGCTAGAAATGGATTTTCAATTTGAAAAAAAAAAAAAAAGCAATTTAACTGGAGTTTGAGGAAAGCGCTTTTTGCTCATTTCCGAATGGGCAAATTTGCATAATTGTCCCATAATGCCTGAATTAGCATCTGTAAATCTTAATTTGATAATACATCTCCTCCATGAGGTGGCGGGATGGAATTGGATTACAGTCTTGGATCTCATTAGTGTGGCCTGACAAAGGTCCTTTTCATAACGCAGAGATGTCATCAGCTGAAATTTGAATAAAATTAATTCTTTTTCGTTGTGGTGCACTGGCCTGAAACCCGCCTTTTAATTTGCTCCCTCCTTTTCACCTCTCATCTTTTCTCCTTCAGCAAGAATCTCTAATCTCTCTCTCACCCTTCACCACAGCTCTCAGATTCTAGGTGTTTTTTTTCTTTCTTATGTCATCAGTAGGATTTCATTTGTCCTTTTACTCCAAATCATTTTGCACATAGCTGGCCGTTCTCACAAAGTGAATTTTGAGAAATTGTTCAATGTTCTTACCTATTGTCGTCATATTTTCAGCCTCATGTAGGTATATGAGTGTGCTTGAGCTCAGTAGTTTTACATTATCCTCTTTTCCTTTATCACATCACTTTTATGCAAAATGCAAAGTGACACCTTCCCCTCTGATGTCTGTGTTTTCTTTATCTTTCAGGAATCCAGAATAAACTGCATCCGTATTGCTCGCAAAGGTAAATCAACCTGAATATTTCTCCTCCGACAAACATAGTCACCTTGAAAGCACCGTTTTCTGAATCCTTTTCAGCATTGTGTATTTTCTCATCAGACGAGGTAGACAAGAAATTAAGTCTGTAACCGTGGTGGTACGGTTTACTCTGTACTGCACCGTTATTCGAACTCTCTCCTGAGCACAAAGGTGTGAATCTGGACAAAGTTTCTCTGACGGTCCCGGTTGTTTAGCAGCAAGCCTCAGAGAAAAGGGCAACAAGCAGGGAAGGATTAGAGGTCAGGCTTTCATCCTGTTTGTTTGGGGGCAGATGCTGGGACACACTATATCAAAGCCAGTCTCTTTGTTCTCATCAGCAGCCCACCAGACAGCTACATCTGAGGGCTTTGACCTCAGCACCATCCACAAGGGTTCTCCAGATCAAAACTTCCAGATGGAGCTACCTTGGCCTATCTGTATGAGAAAACCCAGCCCCCCTCCCCTCCCCTCCTCTTCTGTACCTCAGCTTTTTGGATTCAAAGGGACATGAAAAGGGCAGAGAAATTGACTCTAAGTCCCGGTGGCAGGAGAGCTCCTCTGCCACAGTACACTGTCAGATCATGGTGAACAAAAGTCATGTATTTATAGTTATCATAGCGCCGCAACAGTAGGCGAAGCCTTGCAAGTAAATTGACTTGGCGGGGTGTCTTTTTTAGGTGAAGGCCTCTTTTTGTGAGTGAATAACGAAAGAGATGAGGCTCTCCTCAAGCATAAAGCCGAAAGGCAAGGCCAGCCATTTCGGCTCAGCTTCTCACTCCATCTGCCCTGCACAGCCTGGTTTGGCATTGATTAATTATGCTTTCTCAGGGCAACAGACACTGCACTTGCCTCTCTTCTTGGAGACTGAATACAATGAAATAAAAATAGAGAGAGAACAGAAAGGAACTAATACAGAGGGGTTAAAATTCAGAATGGAAAGTAATAAACTGCCAGCGTTACATCCGCACCTCATGCAGAGTGATGTAACCGGGGGAAAAAAATGAAATTCAAAATTTGATCGGGGAAAAAAAAATGGGGGTGATTTCCAATTTCAAGGTGCAACAAGTCAGAGGATTTTTGTGTTGCTGTTTGTGATCTTCATGATCCCTCTACCATTAACATAGTCTCTGCATCATCGGGTCGTAAGCCGTTATTATCAAGCAGCCCATCACAAGCAAAGTGGAGGCAAATGATTCTGGCTTGGATAACAAAGCTGGAGATTACATTTCAACTTCCAGGTGACAGTTTAATTAAGGATCCTCTGGCAGGCTCAACACAACAATAGACTTCTATTTCTCCTCTAAGTGCCAATTTCCACCATCGGGCAGCTGGCAGGTGCATGGATTCATGTGGAAATCTATTTCATGCTCGTGTTTGGCTTAATAGAAATTTCGAGGCTAAATGTGGCAAAACCGCCTTATCTGTCCGAAACGTCAGAAAACTGAAATTGATTTTTCACTACCTCATCTCCATTTTTAGCTAGTATAAAGGACCTCTGTATTTCAACTGAATGTAATTCAAAATGAAGTCGCAGCATAAAATAAACAACGAGTGCTGAGTTTGTGACTGAGGGATTTTTTTTATTTTTTTTTTTTAATGGAGCACCTCCCGACAGGCTGAATCTTTGTTATTTTCTGTTACAGTAGCTCCCAGACACAAAGGCACCCTTGGATGATAGCGTGTCACTGTGTGTGAACAGAAACCACAGAAAAAAAAATAAAAAATCTTCTTTGATTCACTGTCTGACTAAAGCTTCTGCCACAACTACTGCAAAGTATACCTGTCAGATATGCTCTCTCAAACTAAAGAAAGCCACGTTTTCGGAGCAATGTGATATATACAGTATATATATATATATATATATATATATATATGGACAGCAACACAAAAACCTTTTTAGAAGGAGCAATCCCATCTAATATCAAGCCAGTGACTAACTTATTCCATCCAGATATGCCAGACACTCATCACTGATTAAAAAATCCTGCCCAAGAATTAAGTGATATTGTACTACTTTCATCTTTATTTGGGACTAGGGTTATAAAGCAGCCACAAAGTGCCCGTGGCTGTAGATAGTGGGACTAAAACATGGCTCTGTTTTCATTTCCCCCTGCCCCAGATCTGATATTTCCCCAGCAGCCTGAAAGATAGAGCTCTAACCCCAGGCCTGCTCTGACTTTCTCCCACTCTCCAGATAGTTTTTGCTGTTCCAATAGGCTCAGAAGGGGCTGGTTTTAGGGCTGTCAGGGCCTGGAGGACAAGCTGACACACACAGAAATAAAAAAAAAAAAGTAGATCAGTGGGCCCGTAGAACAAGACAAAGAAAGGCCCACTGCTCAGCGCCATTTACATAAGTATGAAGCTTTATGCCAGAGAAATGAATAACCTGCTATTATCATAACGACCTTTCCGGTAGCTCACAGACGCCAGGGCACCTTGAGATTATATGCTAGGGCTGCATGGATGACAATGATTAGGAGCGCACCTCAGAGGTTTAGTCTATGCACCGCAGCATGAAGATGTTAAAATCTCACTTGCAAAGTTTATAATTACAACATTACTGCAAAGCTAAAAGAAAGACAATAGATTGAAGTCTTGCGAAGATGTCTCCTTCTGCATCAGTTCACAGCAATCTGTTTATTTTCCCGGAAAATGATTGCTCTCGTTATAGTCATCCGACGCAACCATCGGGGACTATCAGAGTCGTTATGTGCAAGCTGCCATTATATTCTATACGTCTGTGGTTTATACCAAAAAAAAAAATAAGCTGAAACAAGGACAACTGGATGTGTAGAGTTTGTTGGAGGCTTGTTCCCACTTATACCATAACCTTCACAGACATGTCTGTGGATTGTAGGATTATTGGTTTGGAAAAAATACATCATTTGTGTTCGGGAAAGACTTTTTTGACTTTGAATCAGATCAGCGGACCACCGCCTGGAATAAGCAGTGTGATTTTATGTATTGGCATTGGTAAAAAACAAAAAAAAGAAGTTAACCTCTTTAAATGTGTGAATCCTTTTTGTTGTTAATCTGTCAAACCTTTTTCTTTGTTTTAGACTTTATTATGAATCATTTCTTTCTGCGCTTTTATGCCTTTACATTCTGATGTGTCTGATCCGCCTTTTTTAATCTGTGCTCCTGCCTTTAGCGGCCTGCAAAGATCACCGCAAGGCTCTGGAGGTGTCCCAACACTCCGAGGAAATGGGGCTGATTCTCGGCGTGTGCGCCGGAGGTCTGGTGGTCCTCATCCTCCTGCTGGGTGCCGTCATCATCATCATTAAGAAAGGGTAAACAGCTCCCAAGAAGCACTCTGTACAAAACATGCCTCATTATGCACACAGTCATCTCCCGCATTGTTTTTCCCTTTATGTTTTGTTTCGGAACAGCTCAGTGATCAGTTTTTGTAGTCGCTGAACTTTTTGAAAAGGTCATGCTTGTTCGGGGGAAGAGGCTGGACCAACAGTCAGCGCTGCATTGTTTTCCCTCCCTTATGGCGCACCAGAGGGACCAAACAACTCTCATCTGCAGAACCTATCTGAGTGTGAAGTATTTAATTAAAGGCGGATGCAATTCAATTAGCCACTTAATTACGCACACCAAGCAGAGGCCTGACCCTTAAATGAGACGGTAATTGGGAGGGAAAAGGTGTGCTTTTAGAGATTATTAGCCAATGATCCCACAGGTCTACAGTAAATCATCTGCACCTCTGGCTCTGCATAACGGCAGCTGTAGTCCTCCCTGAGTTAAAGTCTAAAATAAGGCTTATCCTGCCTTACTTAAGTAAGATATATGGAAATCTAAAGAACCTTACATGCCAAATCAGGAGTTAGTCTGAGCTCCAGCAATCGTTATTTAAATTGCTGACACGGCGTCCATGGTAATGTTGAATAATGTTGATTGTGAAAGTCCCCACTACTCCGGCACATTCGCCCAGGTTCCTATCATAAGCCGCCATGAATTTCTTCCTTAGAGAACTGATTGCTAAATTTGCTGTGACAGTAATCCACATGGTCCAGTCCTTGAAGAGCAACACTGAGACATATTCTATTGAAAGGGACACACATTTCTCTGCTTGGATCTGTCAGCACCTGCTTGAGTTGCTCGCATGTGTCATGTGGACGCCTCCATGCGAGGATGGTTTCTCATTTTCACTGTAATCAATGCATTCTGCCCTCAGCTGACATTGCTTTCATCTTACATCTCTTATTTTTCTTGATTTTTTTTTTCCTCCTCCTTTTCCGGCACTCTTACCAGAAGGGACTACTACTCTTATTATCCGTAAGTGACTCCACCTCTTTGCTTTTCCATCGTATTGTGGTCCATCATATTCATGCTTGTGCTCTGGCTGTCAATCACGGGTTGTAGAGGAACAACAATAAAGCACTTTGTCCTCTTCTTTTCTCACAGTGTCTATTCATTCTTTAGCGTTAACCTTCGAGTTCTTTGTTACTCAACATAACATTGTCTTTTTTCTCCCTTTTTCTGTCTCTGTCTGTTACAATCTCTCTTTCTTACTCATTGCCAGGAAACCGGTGAACATGAATAAGACGCCCATTACCTACCGCCAGGAGAAGAGCCATATGGGCTCCATGGAGCGCAGTTTCACAGACCAGAGCACTCTACAGGAGGATGAGAGAATGGCTCTTTCCTTCATGGATGCGCACACGTGCGGCACACGAAGTAAGGCTCATATAAAATTATATTGTAGGAAGTACACAAACCTACAAGCTTAGCATAGCTACATAATCCAATATCGAACTTTACACACATCATCCTTCACTCGGTCCACAAATGTTTCCATCAGTTTCAAAGATTGCTATCATCCTGTGTGAAAAATACTCTTTCCGATGAATTACAGTCAGCTGTTCACTGCCTGCAGCTCAAACGTAAGGAATCTCACAAAATCGCAAAAAAAAACAAAAAATAAACAAAGAGATGTCAAAACAAAACAAATGATTTGCAATTCATGTCAGTAGTTTTCATATTCATCTGCTTTCCTGCATTGTCAGTTTCACGCAGAAGGAAGGACAAATGTGTTTAGCTAGAGAACAGATCCTGGTCTAGTCTTTCACACGTTATCTGAGGCAACGCTGCTGTCGTATCTACATACAATCTGCTTTGACGACATATTTACAGAGACAGCCAATCAAAATGACACGCCCGTTACATACACACTGTGTAACTGACAGTGTAGGCAGGCAGAGTGCCATTATGTGATGCTAACAGCCCCGAGTGTTACAGAAGTCGGTTAATGTTTCATACTGTAACCTGTCTCGTTCATGCATTTTTTAAGCTCCAGATTCTGACTGACACCGCAGATGTGTTTGATTCAGGTGACGCTCGTAGTTCGGTGAATGAGGCCAGCAGCCTGCTGGGAGGCTCCCCGAGGCATCAGTGTGGACGTAAAGGCTCTCCCTACCACACAGGTCAGCTCCACCCTGCCGTCCGAGTGGCTGATCTCCTCCAGCACATCAACCAGATGAAGACCGCCGAGGGCTACGGCTTTAAGCAGGAGTATGAGGTGAAATGACGCTATTACGCTCTTTCCCTACACGCTGACATTATAGAACAACAAAGACAGCTATTACCGTGGCACTCACACAACATGAAATGAACTGCAGTAGAAAGTATTGCTGCTGATGCACCACTACTGTGGACATTTAGAAAAGAGGGCTTTTAGGACTGCATTATTAGAAAGAACGGCGTATGGTAAAATGTCTGCATTCACACCGTGATTGTGTTCTTAAATAGCCTATTTTCAGGGTATGTTCAACAACATGTAATTGTAATTGATCCATTCAACAAACTGCGGGTTAGAGAACTAGAGGCACGGACAGCAGACACCAGGGACAATTAAAATTAAAGCCCTTCTAAGAAAAGAATTCTAAGAATTACACTCACCAAAGTAAGAATGTCGCTCTGCAATGAAATGGAAAGTCTGCTGCTGTCACTACCTCTGTAGCACACCGGTAGACACACATTGTCACACATTGTTTATGGAATCTTACTGGAGGTCATCATATCTGTGCATTATCTCTTATAATATACTAATATTCCAGTCATTTACCCTATACAAAAATGTCAGGATTGTGCATATTTTGCTACATAATAAGAAGATAAGAAGATAAGAAAAACCTTTATTCGTCCCACAATGGGGAAATTGCAGTTTGCAACAGCATGCAGAAATGATATAATAATAGATATATAATAATAGATA
>JASGAT010362401.1:0-13317 GCA_030220025.1 Chelon auratus
AAAAAAAAAAGAAAAAAGAAAAAGTGAACTTTGTGGGCCCTTTAAACTGTGACAGAAGCCCATCAAGTGGATTTATAAACGGGCGAGAGGGATGAAAGATTACGTGTTTACTCTTGAAATTTCCTGGGATGTATTTGCAATAAGTGGCTGGATGGATGGTTGCTTCCTGAGCAAACATGCTATAGGTGGTTTAAACAACATAATGTGTGTTTAAAGAAGACATGTAACGGCGTTAATTTGGCCTAACTGACTCTAAAACAACTGCCGAGCTAGTAAAACAAACAAGTCTTCTTAGCTGCCCTACTTTTGGGGGGGTTTCAAAGCATAATTCAAACTCAAATAAATATTCCGCGATGTTTGCAGTCGTCCGCTTCAGTTGGGTCTGAAGTAACTGATGCTACTTTCATGTGATTGTGTTAGTTTAGTGTTCATCTTGAAACATTGTAAAATACACAGCAGAAGAGTCCTTGGCCGTAAAAAAAAAATTGCAGAGATAGGGAAGCAGCTGGAAATACTAAAGCTGAAACACTACTACCAAGCAGACCAATCACAGCTCTTGGGGTCTGCGTTGCTGTGACGTGTAGTTACATTTTTGGGGAGGTGCAAGTCAGGGTCTGGACCGGCGCTGTATTTAGCGTCAAACTGACACAGAAGTATAAACCACGCATTACCCAGGACTCTTCTCACTATCCCTTTCTCACCTTCCTTCTCACAAAGCCCCCAACCTCACCTTTGCTACACCTACGCTCCTGATTACGCCACGCACACTCAGATACTCTCCAATCATTCACTCCGCGTGGAGCCAGCAACTTCCCAAAAGCCATAAATCCCGGGGAGAAGAAATATTCCATTTCTACGGCTCCTTGCTGTGTATCTTCTCCTGGCCCCGGCTCTGCCATGCCATATCACAATCAATTCCATAAGTGTGGTGTAAAGTGCTGTATGAAGGTCAGACAGCCCACTTTGACTTCCATCTGAGCGTGAAGCCCTTACCCTCCACACCATGTCCAACCTGGCTGCCAAAGGACACCTTTATTCACCACCTTCCAGCACTAGAACTCTCTCCCCCGGGATTCACCCAACACAACACAAGTCTGTCAGTGCCAGATACCGGAACAGAATACTCAGTGCATTCGCATATTGATTTGCATTCTGTGTATCGTTAAATGTTGACCTTTTTAACACCAGCACAATTACGGGATTCAGCAGAAAATTATTCTCATCAGGGTTAAGGCGCCTTACACTACAGCAGACTAATGAAATGATTTTAGGTGGGTTAGCAGCTGCTCAAGGCAGGTTGACCCACCCCATTTATTCAGTCGTAGAGGAAACTCTGGGATTCATCACTGCCCTTAGATGAGGAATTAATTTACAAAAGACATTGCTGAATAATAAATGACTGTATAAAACACGGAAGGAAAATTGCATTTTATTGCAGGATTTTCAAACTCAATACCTTTGTGGTCAGAATGTAAAGCTCAAGAAATCCTAACAGTAGTATATCTCCAATATGTCTTGTTTCTTTTTTTTTGTGTTAGCCCTGCGATAGACTGGTGACCTGTCCAGGGTGTACCCTGCCTCTCGCCCGGTGACAGCTGGGATAGGCTCCAGCAGACCCCGTGACCCTTAACAGGAATCAGTGGTTACAGAAAATGAATGAATGAATGAATTTCATGCCATATGATCTCAATGAAGGACCATCTACCCCTGTCCTTAGCCCTAACACTAACAATCCTATGTGTCAGTTAATACACATTTCTTTTTAAATGCATTGCCATGACACGCTAAATGTGCAAAAGTTGCATGCTGTTCAATTCATATTCCCATGATATAGTTTTTTTTTGGACAATGCACTGCTATTCACACATGGCCTTAATCGGATATTTCCCAGAGTTTCTATACGGGAGCTAGGATGAAGTCCGTTCATTAGCCTCCTCACATACAGCTCCACTATCTAGATAACTTTAGTGCTGCGGTGCATGTGTGAAAACCCCAAAGAGAAGGATATGGAGAGAAATTTATTTAATGAGAGTGACGAACGCAAAGGTGTTGTTAATCATCACATGGTTTACAAACTCAATAAGTAAGGGCTTCCTGCCTCAGCCAGGCAGGCCAGCGCACACCTAAATTATTAACGAAGCTGGGGGCACCCAGAGGCACAACTTTGATGATGTTATAAACAGGGGAGAGGACAAGGTGCCTTCTCAGCAAAAGATTATAGGACCTCCCACCTCCCCCCAAATCCCCGACCTCAGTGCACTCAACTCCTAATTACCCACCTCCATTGGCGAGAGGGAGAGATAGAAATAGAGGGGGGAAAGCATCTAAATAAACTTGACACAGTCCTTTCCTTCACATTGCCCTGTAAACTAATTGAGACTGCAGAATGCTGGTGCTCGGGCATGCAAGCGGGAAATACTACTCAAACTTTCTGAACTCATATTTAGGAATAGAAACTGCATCTGCACTGTGTTTTAACAAACCTGTATATATTTGAAAATCATGAATATGCTAATGGTGAGCGCGTTCGTACAAACAGCGGCGTGTTCGTGCGGCCAAGATGATCGCACCAAGTTCCTCTGCCAGATTTTTTTTTTTTACTTTTTCCTCATAGGACAATTTTGTCTTTGGGCAATAGTCCCATTTTTAAATCCAAATTCATTCAGCTTTGATATTAGCTGATGCAGCATTTCATTGGGCTCGGTGGATGAAAATGGTGGAAGAGAACTGCTGTAGACCACCAACTCCTGTGTTCTGCAAGGCAAAACTACAGTTTTTATGAGTGGAGTCTTGTGGCTTTGAAGCGAGCATACACCGATGAGCCACAACATTAAAACCACATGAGAAGTGAGTAACATTGACCATCTTGTGACAATTCAATGTTCTGCCGGACCTGGCATTCGTGTGGATGTTACTTAGACATGTAGCACCCACCTAGACCAGACCAGGCACTCCCACCCCATAGCAATGACACTACTTGATGGCAGCAGCCATCCCCAGCAGGATGCAGCCTGACACAGGCACACAGAAAAACAGTTTAGCAACAACTCGAAAAACATGAAGAACAGCACAAGGTGTTGACCTGGCCTCCAAATTCACTAGATCCCAAACTGATCAAGTATGGTCCCTCCCCTCAACCCATAGGACTCAAAGGCCCCCTATCTGTTGCCAGACACCACAGGACACCCTCAGAAGGCCCATGTCCATTCTCTGATGAGTCACAACTTTTTTGGAGGCACAAGGAAGACCTAGACAATATTAGGAAGCTGATCATATTATGCCTGATTGGTGTAGATTGATTTAACATCTACAGGTCCCATTGGCAAAGGCTGCCTGACAGCAATGCGAGGCAGTGATAATATTCTAAATATCTTTTAATATATCATTAAAAAGATGTCTACTACCATAAAATCATTTGTTCTGCATTCATTAGCTCCTTGTATGAGTCTCCTAAATAAGCCGTCTTAATAAGCCATCTTTGTAGGCCTTGTTGTACTGCACTGTTAGTAAACTCAAAAGCGAGTGGCAGTCTCCGGTGAGAGTGAGATAAAGAAGCATGATTTCCCCAGTGCAAAAATGCTCCAAATTAAAAACCAAAATGAGGTCCCCAGTGTCGTTGCTCTAAATCCGATGGAGAGTCTGATGAATTTGTCATTAAGAAGATCATAACTTGAGCGATTTAAATGTGAGGGTTTTGGCTGCGATAAAGATCTATTTTGATGGTGAGTAAATTTAGCTGTAACAACAGTCGACGAGAGGTCAGAATAGGTAGCATGGCGGCTGGTTTATAGCAGTGGAAGTCAGTCAAGTTGGACCAAAACCCATTTGTCTGCGTCTCCCCAACTCCATTTATCTTCCTGCTACTAAAAAAAACCAATAAATGCTGACCTTTAAAAGTCTAAAAAAGCATCTGTTTCTGGATATACACTGCATGGACTGGACTTGAATCTGTACTAGAATCAAGACCTGCAGTCAGTTTACAAACTGGTTGCTCAAGAACAAACACAACATGATGCAACAATTCGTGAATGGAAAACTATCTGTGGGTGGAATTTGTCTTTTACATGGCAGAGCATCAATCGCGTCGGAGGGGAGTATCAATTTTCGGTGTGCTTTTCATTTCACTAAGTGTGCGGAAGTGTTGGATATGAAAACACCTATTAAATCGGGTGCAGCTCAATAGGAAAAACAGGTACACATGAAGAGAGCTGCAACCATATCTGCAGATGTGGTTGATAATGCTACTTTCTCCCACGGCCTTTCCTTCCGTTTCACTTTTACTGCTTCCTTTAGGCCCGTCTTTTAGTGTCCACTTTCACGTGACTACGAACCAGTGACTGTTGGGATGGTAACGAGTGAAAACAAAAACATGTCGGCGGGCAAATAAAGTGAAAAAACGTGCGATGCCATATGTCAAAATTGCACAAACGCACGTGTTAGTAACAAAAAAAAAAAAACATCCTCGTAAATATGGCTGAAGTTAAACCTCTTGGTTCATGTGCTGCAGCCATTTTCCCTCTCCCCTCCAACTGTGGGAGTCTTGGGCGGCAGTTGCTATTCGACACAGGGCCATCTGTGAGGGGTGAGCCTTCAAAACATGCACAGAGCGTGCTTTCATACGTTTCCCATCACAGTCAAGCAGAAAATTGGGGAAAATCGCGTCAAAGAAGAGGGAGCTTCCCAAAGTCTGGTCTTGAACTGTGGCGGGGTGCGAGAGGCGGTGTCGAGGAGACGTGGTCACACACGAGGCCTGATCGCTGCATCGCTCTGGAACGCCAAAAAGCAAAGGCGCCCCAGGGGGATTTGGTGGCATACGCAAGTCTATGTCTTTCTGTCCCCCCCCCCATCTTCTTTCTTTTTGAAAATAAGCATGGGTCTTGCATAATGGCAGCAGATCAGATGACTGTCGGTGAAGTAAACATCTCCCTCTGTCTTGCACTTTCTCATGATTTCACAGTTTTACAATTTTGTTTGGCCCAAACTGTACGAATGCCATCCTCTCTTGTGAGCATGCGCTTTAAGTGAGATCCGGCAGCTGTACTTTGAATGTGCCTTTTAAGAGATTTCAGTTTTACCTTAACAGAGTGGTCCACATTTATCACTGGCCATAATGATAATTTGTAAATGACAGATAATGGATTGGAGCGAAGGGGGTTAAACGCTCAAAAGGTCTGTTGTCCAACATTAACACTTGTATCTGTTTTCTGGTGCGATGCAGACGCCATGATTAACCCCCCGTCTCCACCCCCCCTCGAGACATATATCCTCAACTCAAGACACACAATCCCACTACAATAAGTCATCTGTTGAATTCCAAAATGAGGCAGATGACACAGATGCTAAACTATGCACTCTGAGAGGGAAGTGATGTCACGGCTGCCTACTAAAACTGTATCTGTTCAAATCAAATTAGATCTATGGCGCCCTGGCACATTCAATTACCCAAAATACCCCCAACCCGAAATACCACCAAAGACGCCGTGAATTGACATCTACAAGAATAAATGGAGCGCTAACAAAGTTTCTTACACTGAGGGCAAGCCAGACGAGTCGACATCCTGTCCGTGCAGAGTGGCAGACAGTTTTATTCGCCAGTGTCTGGGTCTGAACAACTGTCAGAAGGATGTAATGATAAACACCAACTAAAGGGACATTTTTAAATTATGATGCAACATATCTATTCTATTCAAAGCCAATACATATGGACGTTTCTCCTGATACTGAATTAGCAAGTGTGGCTTCTTCTCGGGCTATTAACAAATTCACTAAAAAGTCAATGACATCAGACAGACAAGTCAAAGCCCTCCCTCCATCATCTTTATGTGTATCGATCAGTTGTTGTCATTGCGGGCTGACTCCACTTCACAGCGGCGGCTCTTTGTATCTCGGACAGGGCTAGGTGTGAGGGCTCCGCGGCCATAATTAGTTTGCCATCCAAGGGAAAGTTAATATTTCTCAAGTTGAAGCGAGGCTTATTTGTTTCCTGGACAGGCTGTAATGGATAACCCGGCGAGGCCAGCGTGCACCGCGCACACACACGCGCTTGCAAACAGCAGCGCACAGATGAAAACACACTCCCCGGGAGGCCCACGGTCAGACAGAGAGTGACACACAAATCTATCCCCCGTTCCCTACATGACAGACTAGGCCTGCTGGTTGAGCAGCTGCCTGATCAATAGTCATCAGTGACCTTGTCCACTTAAACCACAACTGTAAGACACAAACTCAGCACACTGCACTTTTCTACACCCTTTGAACGCGTGTGTGGGATATGCATGGTTACATATGTACATGCATATCACCATTTAAATACAAGGGAGGTATTTGTGCCTTTTTAGACGCCATGCATACATCTCAGTGAAAGACTGTGAAAGTGTGTGCGCTTGTGCCCGTTTGCACATCAAGAGTATTGCTAAATATGCATTATTTTCACAGCAAAACTAACAGGGTGTCAAAAGTACCGTGATCAATTGTTTGCCTGGGTCACTGATCAATTGTCACATATGCCAATCAAACTCTAATTATTCATATTTTACAGTTATTGCACAGACAGTCAGGCATGACTGTGAAAGCACCAACTGCTCAGTCAAGCAGAGGCTCCATATGATACACTTCAAATGTTGTTTTTGAATCCATACTTAAAGGATATATGCAGTATGTGCTGTTTTCTACTTGTGTAGTCACTCAGTAAGTACCACTGTGGTAAGTGAAGTCCACATCAATCAACAACTGGTTGTCCTCATTTTATATTTGTACTCCCATTTCAATAGCACCTCACTTAAAATGTTCTAAATTACTCAAAACGCTGCTTTAATTCATATTCCTCTTCAGTATGTGCCTTTCAATTAGCTCCCATACATCTACATGCAGATATATTTATTAAAAAAATACAATAAAGACCAAAAACTGGCTATGTAGCTGACATGTGAAAACCACCAGGCAGCAGCAGGACAGCAGGGGCCGAGGGAATCGGCAATACCACCACCACCACCACCACCACCGTCGCCACCACCACCACAACAACAACAACAAGCAAATGTTTGCTGATAAATAAAACATATTCAATCAAAGCATAAATGCTAATGAAAAGAGAACCTGCAATCACACGAGCTGAACGTGTGAGCTCTGGCACACACAAAGTGTGAGAGGGAGAGGTGTTAATTGCTGTGCTAATTAGGTCCTGATTGCATTGCTCTTGTTTTGCACTTGCAGGTGATTAAAATTTCAACAGAGCACATTATTTGGCACTGTTAACAGGTGCCAAGCTCGGCACGTTGCGCGAGCTGGGGAGCACGCACAGTCACAGACACAGACACAGCATAAAACACACTCAGCGCATGTCCACACACACACACACATGCACACTGACACATGTAAAAAGGCGACTGTAAAGGGTGATTATGAGCTCTGCTTGTTTTCTGTAAGACTGCAGGTGTAACTCTAAATATGAAACAAGTCATTTATTTATTTTGGGATATTCTTATAGATAACACTCACACACATGACTTACAGAGAGCGTATACTAATCCAATCACAACATCAAAACCACTGACAGGAGAAGTTAATAACATTGACTATCTTGTGACAATACAATGTCCTGCTGGGAAACTTTTGGACCTCGCATTAGGTCACCAAGACCAGACCCGGGCACCCTCACCCCATGGCAATGACACTCCATGATGGCAACAGCTATCCCCAGCAGGATGCAGCCTGACACAGACACACACAAAAAAACTGTTTAGGAACAACTCAAAAAACATGAAGAACAGCACAAGGTGGCACAAGGGAGACCTACGCAATATTAGGATATTAGGTCAATATTAGGTCATAATGTTATGCCTGATCGGTGTATGTAGGAAATTATGCGAATAATGTCTTTCTTATAATAAAATCATAATGCTGCATTTTGCTTCTTACTACTAACTCTACAATACACATGTAGTTTGTCCCATTTGCTAGTCCCCATTAAGATTAAGCTGTTGGACATATTGCCCTCATTTGCCCTTTAGCCAAACTGCTAACAGCCTTTTTGCTTTTTTTTTTTGTGAAATGTGCAATGTGACACTGAATGTGATGTTTGCATGGCACATTCTAATAATCAGTTGGTAATGTGTAACACATGCCCCCCGACAAATTTACATAAACAAGATTGTATTTTTCAAGTTGCCGGTTTGGAAGCGTCCCGCTCGCTCTCACTTTTGTGGGTAGCAGGAGGTAGTTCAGCGGCCGTCTGGCGGATTGACAAGTCTTCTCGGGACTACCGGAGAGAATGTGATGTGTTCTGTTCCAGCACAGTTGAGCGGCTGTTCCTATTGAGGCGGGAGTGTGCGTGTGCGTGTGTGTGCCTCTGTATTGATGCAGGGCCTGGGAAAATCTGCATCTGTTACTTGAGCGGGATTGAACGAAGATCTGAGCTGTCAAAGTGACAGGCTAGTGTCTCGCTTTTCTGTGTGTGGTGCCATCTATCTATCTATCTATCTATCTATCTATCTATCTATCTATCTATCTATCTATCTATCTATCTATGTATCTATCTTTGTGTGTAGCCAGAATAATCAAATAGGCAAAAAGTTGTGATGCAGACAGACACATAAACATGACTTCATAAATGACATTTGTTTGTTCTAAAGGACTTGGCCTAAAGCCGCTACTTTCATCACTGGTGACAGAAGAGTTACTCACACAAGAAAGTTACCAGGAGGCACAAATCCCCCAACTTCAGAGGCATTTTGTTTTAGTCATCATATATCAGCGCGTGCGGCGTCCTCCATAACTCAACCTCGGGGATTAAACAATGTCAGAGCAACTTTAACAGAAAATCTCTACGCCTTCTGACGCGCCGTGATTATTGCTGTCATGAATATTGATTACGACATAAACCGACGCGTTAGACAAACACTTCATTTGCAGGCGCAGGAATAAGAGCATGAAATTAATGCATACGTGGCACTGAGAGTACTAAACATACCGGATTAATAATCAGTCCTAATTACTTAATGAGTTGCCCTATTTTTTTTTTTTTTTATTGGGGAATCAATGAACAGGACATAACATTTAGTTTGTGAAATTCACAACTGTATTATGCAGAGCAGTGTGAAGAAATCTCCTTTGCCTTAATAGTATAACTTTGACAGTGTGAGTTATTTAATTTAAATGCATTTGTATGCTAACAGAAGAAGAAATGAGCTTTTTTTGTTTTTCATTAACACTATTGTAATGTAATGCTTGGGGCCAAACACTTGATCATTAGCTTTAGGGTGGCAATACCCTTTGATTTTAATGAGCAATGCCGGCCTTAGCAACAACATCGGGCTGACAAAGAACCTTTTTTCCCCTTTAATTTGTGTACGCTTAGATGAAAAATGTAATGGCAAGACAAATGGATTCAAGTGTAGTGGATACAGCACGCGCAAATGATCGGATGTCTCGCGTGTTGAAAATGATCACAACTGTGCAGTCCCACCAGTAGAGATGGCACGCTACAAAGCAACATGTCTGATGCCACTACTCCTTTATGGACATATGTAAATGGACACATGTTCTGAAATAGAAGATTAAAGTATAAAATAAAGCGTTCTACTTGTAGAAAGGGATCCCTGAGACTCAACTCAAGCTCAAACAGACACATTGAGAAAAAATAATCTATTCAACCTAGTCACTAAGCCATATTCTTGTGGGTGGATGGACGCCCATATCCCCAGACCATTTCCACCTTCACCCCCAGCTTTCTTAAGTTCATGTTTATTCGACTGTCATGGCCACCAAACATGACCCTCAACAGCTGAGATGCGCCTTTCTGAACCCTCTTACAGTACATCTTGTAGTTAAAATAAGTCTATCAGCTCTGTGTGCTGCTCTATCCACCCACACACACAGCCTAAGGTCTTGACCAGCTGCTTTGTCTTCTGGAGATGCTAAAGCACTGCACTGGGACACATGTCACTCTCCCACGACTGAAAGAGGAAAAGAGAAAGTCTTTGTCTTGTGGTTTCTGGTAGCGACACAAATGGTTGTACTTCCAGCTGATATAGATCTAAAAAGTTACTGCAAAGTGTACATTCATGCATATGTGCTGCTGTACACATATTATTTACAGAGATGTTTCTTTTGNCCCCCGGCGACCGAATGTTTTGGTTGTGCTCATAAAGAAACACAATGAAGAATGCTCCTCAAATGTAAATCTCCTGTTGCACAGATAACCAAAGCAAGCCAAGAGAACCAGACCATTTTCCTTAAAGTATTTGCCTTGGTGTGCTCAGCTAAATGCATGACAACAAATGACAACACATAAATAAGTACTACACCATATACCATTACATGCATCTGTCAATAACTGATCTAAGATTTAAATTTCTGGTGGTTTAAAACTACTTTTTTGCAAGGTGTTACAGAATTGGGGCAACCCAGCTCATATGGAGGGACCCATCTGCCTAAGGCCAATGCCTTAGGCAAAAATGTAGCTTCATTTTAAAAACAAAAGCCAACATGATTACAAAAGTCACATTATGAAATGTAGAATTTATAAGAAGCTGTGTCTGCTTCCATTCTCTATGACAAAAGTGTGTCATTTTTTGCAGGAAACTAAAAGCTTCTTTAACGGGTATAACAGATCTGCAATTCAGTTATTCTACTATGTTAAGTTAGGCCGTTTCCATGATGTATTGGACATCATTTTCAACAGTGTATCAGACAGCGTGCACACCTTTTAGTAAAATAAACAAGCAAAACACGACTATTTGCAGCATCTGAGTGTCTATGCTGCAGCTACTATGACAAGCAGGCTGCCCACACGTCTCTTGGAACAAATACGTCCTTTGCTTTCTGTTTCATCAAATGCAACAGTGCAATGTAGACACTCTCTAGAAAACTCTGTCTGTCCTGTCATAATCATCAAATATCTGTGCATCATTTGGTTTACTCATAGAAATACAGACGCATCGAGAAACGGCTGCCCTAAGTTTGCCCCAGAAACTTTTAACTGCTCCTAAAGATCAATTGCAGTGCTGATGATATACATTCTCAGTCCGTACCGGTCTGTATTGATCTGACTGTAACGCTTTTGGCTCTCAGGATGGGAGACAGAGCCAGTAGAACTTCAGGAAAAAAAGAAAGAAAAGAAAAGAACGAAAGATTAATGTCGTAGGTCTGCTCATCTGTAGTTTTGATAAAGAATTCCTTCAAACAAACATACATGGCTGCAGAAAATATGAGCTTCAAATGTGTCTGACGCTTTCTACCAAAGAAAACAATCGTTCGTTTGTGAGCTCAGTACATTTATTACATTAGCTGTTTGATTTGTGGAGAGCCTTTACTGTTTCAGATTTGCAAACCCATTACAAAAAATTGCCGTCAAAACTTTACTACAACACCTACGAAACAGTTTGTCATGTGTTTTAGCTGCAAGCGTCTGCAGGTACAGCATATATTCACACCTATGCTCAATTTAGAATCACCAATTACCCCAGCGATCGTGTCTTTGGACGGTGGGAGTACCTGGAAAGATGCAGACACATGGAGAACAGGCAAAAAAAGAAAGGCCCCAGTCTTCTGATTAGCATGCACTATGGGTTCCTCTTGCGATGGGGAAGTAATGCTAAACTTAGAGGACCTACAAAAAATGTACAACTCATTGCATTCATGCAGATTTAAAGTTTGGGTAAAAAAGGGCACACTTGCAATAGACTGCTTTTGGTATTTTCAGATACTGTGCTCAGAGGCATCAAAATGTGTGCAGGGGTCATTGTATCCCTGGTGGTGTGTAGATGTGTACGGCCCATCAATTTGACAGTCATAAATTCTTCTCTGTCCTTCTCCACCAGCTGGACTTTTCCTAGCATGTCTTTCCTCCAGCCAGTCTCCACTCGACGCTCAGGCAGACAAAGGGTTAGGAGTGATAATGCAAGACAGAGGACAGGGCGTTATAGCTAGAAGGAGTTTTGGCCCCGTCATATCTCAAAAGGCCAAACACACAGGGAACAGGAAACAGGACTGAACCATTATCCCCTAGTCCCTTTACAAATTAGCACTCTACTAAACATTCTGCAGTTGAGCCACAAACCCCCAGTGCAAACACACTTACACACATACAAAAACAGTGACAGTTCTTCTCGGCCCCCACCCCATGTGTCAATATTGGTACACTTGCACTTTTGAATTAGCTGGAAAAGGGGACCTATCACCGCTTAAAATGGTGCACTATAGCAATGTCTAATTATGACTCCTTGGCAGAACATGGGGGCTTTTATCTGCAATCTGATAAGTAAATTGGCGTCAATTACCCAACCGTTTACACACAATGTAGGTGCAGAAACTGTAGAAGAGGGCCTGCACCTGGATACACTCAAGACTGAAGGATGTCAGGATCCCATCATGCTCACGCACACCTGAACATTCTACGCTGAGGTAATCATCACCGTCACTAGCCCCCATCTCCACTTCTCTTGTCTTGTGTTCGACTTCTAAAACTCATCCCGTCATTATCGAGCATCTGATATTCACTCTCTTTTATTCGATGTAACAGGTTGAGTTTCCCATAATTGGGGCTGGATAATACCAATGCGATTTATGAGCGCTTTTTTTTCCCCTACGTCGTCGTACCTGCAGCACAGATTCTGGTTTCATCCCGCCAGTGGTTTTTTGAAGGTATCATTTCTCTTGACTGGAAAAGGCCCCTGTTGAGTTGTCAGGCTCATTGCTCAAGGTGCGCGCTGGGTTTCAGGAGGGCCCGTGCTGACACATTCATAAATATGACACCTTGTTTTGTCCTTCTGGCGTCTTTTTGGTTGGCGATGGCCTTTGAATTGGAAACAGGTAAGCTAATAGGGCTGCGTCTGATGCATGGGAACCGTGGGCTTTGGGAGAAGGCAGGGTGGCCCTCGGGCGACACATGACAGGCAGATAATGACTGTATAGCTGTCAAGTCAAGGATACCTGTCTGCCGGTAAATACAGATTTGCCTTTTTGACATCATTTTTCCACCTCCTGGAAGATCAACTGAATGCAGTTTTCAGACTAGCTATCAGACACTTTTACACGCACACACACGCAGACTCAAATGTACATGCATGATCTTGCACATACACAGCAGCATATGCACACACATACATATATATTTATATATATATATATATGCCGGGCAAATGCATGCACTCGCACAGAACAGGAACAAAGGCACTATAAATGTATGCGCTTATAATTGTGATTTTCTGCACCGTCCAACGTTCTCACATAAAGCTGTATGTTTGGGAATGCATGGAGCGAGTTAATATGATTCTATTGTAGTCAGGCATGAAAGATAGAGAGAATGTGTGTGTGTGT
>JASGAT010362402.1:0-20387 GCA_030220025.1 Chelon auratus
CACGGAGCAGTACAACAAATTAAGTACAGCCAACACGTCACATAATGAAAAGTTAGTATATCCCAAAATTCAATTAAATAAAAGTTGCTATAAAGGTGGTAGCGTTTCATTACCGAACTACCTTCACAGCAGGGGAAGTCACGCTGGCTAATTAACTAGCAGGCAATGCTAGAAAATTGGTTGAAACAACCAAGATAAAATATAAATAATTACACTGTGCATATACAAATGAAGACCAGTATAAGCATCGCAAAGGGCCTCTGATACAATACAGACAGTTGACAATTCAAAAGAGGTCGATATTTCAGCAACTTACCTCTGGAACAACTCGATGCGCAGCAATGTAAATGAATGAGGTCCAAATGACAGTGTTAGGAACTAATCTGATTTTCAAATCCCGGAAGTAGGCGGTTAAAAGCGCCTCCATTTTTTACAACGGAGGTCTATGGGAGTGTTGCAACTCTCTCTCTCTATGGCTCTGGGGGTTGCCTTAGACATACACTCCCTGAGCTGTAAAAATTTCCAAAAATCTCTGTTATGCAAGTTGTATGTTTGCTTTAGCTCTTAAAATTATTTTAAAGCATTGTTGTCGTAGAGACATTGGGTATGCTCGATTCTTTTAGTATGCCACTCTCTCTAAAAGAACACCTTTCCACCCCTTTTTAATATGGGGTTACTCCATACTGATGATGAACCTGTAAGAAATGGAGATACTCCTTCTTATGCATACGGTGCCAGATGTCCCTTGTATTAGAGATTATTGGATTCTGTCCTTGTAATGTTGGACTGTGGCTCAAATAATCTGCTACTTTAAATGGGGCATTTAATTCCTTTTCTAACTTCACCCATAGAGGTCTGCCCTTTCTGTTTGCGAGTAGGGATGTTATCTGAGCTCCTATAAATGCTTCTTGGTAGGGCCTCATATTAGGGAGTCTCAGGCCCCGACATTCTACATTAGCTTGTAGTGTTGTTATTTTCATCCTCGCCCAGTCCAGATAAATTGATCAGACATTTTGTCTATGAATTTGAAAATGGTCACTGGGATATTTAACGGTATCATACTTAAACGATAGTTCAACTTTGGGGCTGCGACCAATTTTATAGCTTGTATTCTCCCCCATAATGATATTTGTAGTTTGTTCCACCCCTTAAAGGGGAACTACTGTTCTTTACAACCTCAACCTTATTTCTAGCATAAAGTACCACTGTTTACTCACCAGTATCACTTTTGTTTAATTTGCACTCATTCAGGAGATAAGTAGATCAGCGTATATCCGTATAGCGGGAGTGGTCAGGGCATTGAATTGCAGCCTCTAAATAACGCATTATCTGCAGCGAAACTCATTCATTTCGGCAATATTTTGTTATGACACGCTAATGCTATTATCATCCGGGATCTGTAGAATGACGTACAAACTCCGGATGATGTCTTCTGACCTGGACGATGTCATCTCTGAGTGGTGCGCGCAACCGCTACGGTTGGCTTATTTACCTGTAATTTGCTACTGCTAGTTTTGTGCAACATGGCTGAATATTTTTCCGATTCTGAGGTTGTGAACGAACCATAGCAGTAGCAAATTACAGGTAAATAAGCCAACGTGCCGCTCAGAGATGACATTGTTCAGTTCATAAGACATCATCTGGGGACTGTAAGTCAGTCTACAGACCCCATGTGGATAAGTGAGGTCTCTGTTCATATCTTCCCATGCGATTTTAATGTTGTCAAGTGGGACATGCCTCATGCCTAGCAGTTTATCAAACCCCTGCGCGATGGCTGTAGGTTGAGAAGCAATGATCATATCAGGTGTATGTGGGAAACTTGGTATCTGACAGCGAAGAAAATGTCTTATTTGTAGATACCTGAAAAAGTGAGACTTTGGGAGATTGAACTATTATCAATGAAGAGATCCTTGAAACGCTCAATACCCAGTCCCCACTGTTTCTGAACTGAGCCCACTGCTCGAGTATAATAATTTTATCCAGGTGATAAAATTCGGACCGAAGCCAATTGTTTTTAGTCTCAAATAAATATGCCCACTCTATCCGGTCAAATGCTTTCTCTGCACCTAAAGAAAGGACACATTTAGGAGTTTCACCAGAGGGGAGATACAAAATGTAAAATAGCCGACATGGTCTTCAGGTATGACAGACGGTAAAATGTTCTCCAATCTTCGGGTCAAAACTTAGGCCAGAATTTTAACATCAATATTTAACAGAGAGATGGGTCTATATGAAGAGCACTCTGTTGGATCCTTGTCTTTCTTTGCAATAAGGGTGATACATTCTTCATAGAATGATGTCAGAAGCTTACTCTGCTTGAATGAGTTAGATACCACTATGCTTACACTCCTCTTTTGTTATGAGTTCATCTAATCTCATTTTACTATCAGAGGAAAGCATGGAAATGTTTAGTAGATTCAGAAAATGATCCATTAACATAGTATTATTCGAAAATTCAGTGGTGTAGAGTTTAAAATAGTAACTCCTGAATGTATCATTAATCTTTGCATGATATAATGTAACATTACCATTGGTATTCGTAATATGACCCGAGTCCTCTTAGCTAATTAGCTAACAATTTCCCAGATTTACACCGTGGATATAGAACAAACTCTTACTCCTCGAGAGTTGGCATTCAACGAAATAAGTTGAGGCCAGATCAAATTTGGTTTGAAGCTCCATGCGCGTTTTATATATTTCAGGGTTTTTGTCTTGAGCATATTGTTTGTCTGTTTCCTTAATTTCATATTTGCACTTTAAGAAATAATTTGTCCCCTACGATACGCCTTAAAAGCATCCAAAACTACTGGACTAGATATATCCGAAGAGGTATTTCAAAGATAGTATAAGAGCATGATCTGATATCACTATGCCCTGACAAGCACAGAATCAATGGTATCAGTGAAAAAGTAGTCAATCCTAGTGAAGATATGATGGATGTGTGAGAAGAAGGAGTACCCTCTCTTATTTGGATGGAGGGAACACCATACATCAGAGACACGGAAATTGGATAACAAGGACTGAATTAATGAGGCAGACCTATTAAATTGATTGAGGGTTGGGAGAATAACAGTTGAACAACTGAAATCCCCACCAAGCATAAGAGAGTATAAACTCAAATCCAGGAGAGAAGAATAAAAGCGTTCCAAAAAACCCAAATCGTCTACATTTGGAGCATGAACATTGGCGAGCACCATCATTGTTAGTATCTGATATAACATTGTGATGCACGGAGCGGATGCTTTGATAATCAAGGATTTAAACCCCCCTGGCCTTTGTTTGGAATGAGGAATGGAAGTGCTGCCCTGCCCACTGCGACATTAGGCGCGTGCTATCAGAACCACAAATGTGTGTCACTTGCAAAAAAACAAATGCTGCTTCAAATTGTTTTATACAGTTGTCGCTCGCTATAGCGCTCACAGTTTTGCGCATTTTTTAGTGCAATTTTGCATGCTTTTTTTTTTTTACAGCGAATTGTTTTCTGCGTCCTGATTGGCTAAGGGACTGTAGACCACTGTCAATCATTCTCCTCCGTACATTGTCTCTTGTACACTACAGAATGCGTTCAGCTTGCCAAATTTACATATACAGTATTTTTGATCGCTGCCAGTGTGACTGAAGTGCGGTTTGCTTGCAAGTCATTGAGAAAAGCGTATAAAGTGTGTAGTGAGGGGTTTTGCAACCTTAAAACATTTATAATCATTGTAAAAACTAAAGCTGACTACTTCGCGGATTTCGCCAATTGCGGGTTATTTTTAGAACGTAACTCCCGCGATTAACGAGGGACCACTGTATATGAAAATACCCTCCTCATTTTAACAGGGTGATTTAAACCCTTGACATTCCAGTTATCAAAGTTTAACAATCTAGCCACTGTCTTCAACTGAAAGCGCAGAATGATAACTAAAAATGATATCAAGTCAGTACTGGCATAGGAAAAACAACAAGACAGCTGCCGAAGAACATGGCAGCAAGCTCTTCAAAACACCCCGCAATTTTTTTCCCCCTTATTTTAGTGTTAGAATGCACTCAACACTCCTAGGACCACATTTGAACAATTCTAGGAGTACAAACATAAAAAAACGCTCCTTTTAAAATCTCCTATGTACACACTATGAAGTCATATAGCACATTCTGGCAGGTTTTCCTCACACCAGCATGTAGCAGTTCACTGAGTTAAAGGCTTGGGGACATACTCACATACAGTTGAAACCAGATGTTTACATACGCTGTGTTAAAAGACACATAAACCTTTTTTCCTCACTCAATTAAATCAGACTAAACTTCTCCTGTTTTAGGCCCGAGTTTGACATCACGGGAAAATCAAAAGAAATCAGCCAAGATATCAGGAAGAGAATTGTGGTGCTCCACAAGTCGGGTTCATCCTTGGGTACAATTTTCAGATGCTTGAAGGTGCCACGCTCCTCTGTTCAAACAATTATACGCAAGTATAGACACCATAGGAATGTCCAGCCATCATACCGCTCAGGAAGGAGATGGGTTCTATGTCCCAGAGATTAACATGTTTTGGTCCGAAACGTGCGAATCAACCCCAGAACAAAAGCTAAAAACCTTGTCAAGATGATGGCTGAAGCTGGTAAGAGAGTGTCATTATCCACAGTGAAATGAGTCCTGTACTGACATGGACTGAAAGACCACTCAGCGAGGAAGAAGCCATTACTCCAAAAGCAACAGGAAAAAGCCAGTTTACAGTTTGCAAATGCACACAGGGACAAAGACCTTAATTTTTGGAGACATGCCCTGTGATCTGATGAAACTAAAGTGGAACTGTTTGGCCACAATGACCATTTGGAGGAAAAAGAGGGAAGCCTGTAAGCCTGAGAACACCATTCCAACTGTGAAGTATGGGGGTAGCATCATGTTGTGGGGCTGTTTTGCTGCAGGAGGAACTGGTGCACTCCATAAAATAGACGGCATCATGAGGAAAGAACATTATGTGAAAATATTGAAGCAACATCTCAAGACATCAGCCAGGAAGTTAAAACTTGGGTGCAAATGGGTCTCCCAAATGGACAATGACCCTAAGCATACTGCCAAAGTAGTTACAAAGTGGCTTAAGGACAACAAAATCAATGTTTTGGAGTGGCCATCACAAAGCCCTGATCTCAATCCCATAGAAAATTTGTGGGCAGATCTGAAAAGGGGTGTGCAAGCGAGTCGGCCTACAACGCTGACTCAGTTACACAAGTTCTGTCAGGAGGAATGGACCAGAATTCCAACAGGCTATTGTGAGAAGCTTGTGGAAGGACACCCAAAATGTTTGACCCAAGTCATACAGTTTTTTGTTTTTTGCTGCGACCCTCCAAGTCGATGACTTTAGCCGTTAGCTTGGAGTTGCTTTCCCGTAGGCTGGTGCAGACATTTTCTAGCTCACAGATCCTCCGTGCCAAGCTCGAGAAACAAAAGGCACTGGACATTCTCGTCAACCGGGGAGCGGATCTGGTCGAATTTGTTTTCCAGCTGAAAGAAGTTTTAAAGTGGTCAGCTAGTGCCTGCCTGTGCTGGTTAAGTAGCTCAGAAATAGCCTCCATGGTCAAGCTAGTGGCTTGGTCCTCTTTCTTCCCCGACTTGCTGCGGTGTGAAGTCTTTTCAAAGCAAATGTGGGTTAGAGAAAAGGAAAGTCGTTCAATATGAACTGTCCAGTTCGCAAAATAAAGGAGTGAATTAGTGAAAAAAGGCAAAGTTCGCGGAATTTATACATATAGTAAATAAGAGCTCAAAGTGTAGACTACCAATTAGAAGAACTGAAGCAAAATGCCACGGGAAAGAGTTAGAAATGACATCTATTTTAGTTCACAGTTCCCCATATCAGGGACTCCTACAGTATGTAACTGGAGAAAGTAGTACACACATCAGTGTTTAAATTCTGTAATCCATGAACAAGAAGGATTTCTTTGTGATGCTTTGCCTGACCTTTCAGCCTTGCCTGTCTTCAGTTGTTGATTCGGTTTTGGTATTAGATAAGAATACCAGATAAGTATTAGATAAGATAAGATATGATAAGATAAGGTAAGCCTTTATTCGTCCCACAATGGGGAAATTGCAGTTTGCAACAGCATGCAGAAATGACAGAGATATAATAAATAATAGATATATTGCACGTATTAGGAGTGCTTGCTGTGGAGCCTAACAGCAGCAGGAAGGAAAGACCTTCTGTATCTTTCCTTCACACATCGAGGATGAAGCAGTCTACCACTGAAGCTGCTCCTCAGTCCTGTCAGGTCGCCATGCAAGGGGTGGGACTCATTGTCCAGCATGGAGGACAGTTTAGCCAGAACTCTCCTGTCACCCACCTCCTTCACTGAGTCCAAGGGGCAGCCCAGGACAGAGCTGGACTTCCTGATGATCTTATCCAGCTTCTTCCTCTCCCTCTCTGTGATGCCACTGCTCCAGCAGACCACTCTGTACAAGATAGCTGATGCCACTACAGAGTCATAGAAAGTCTTCAGGAGTGGCCCTTTCACTCCAAAAGACCTCAGTCTCCTCAGAAGGCAGAGCCTGCTCTGTCCCTTCCTATAGAGTGCATCAGAGTCCACTTGCTCAATGTCCATTCCCTGGATGTTCACTGGTGAGGGGAGGGCAGAACGGCGTCTACGAAAGTCCACCACCATCTCCTTGGTTTTCCCCGCATTGATAAGGAGGTGGTTTCGCTGACACCAGTCCACAAAGTTCCCCGACAGTCCTCTGTACTCTGCGTCGTCATCATCTGTGATGACAAACTGTGGTCGGTCTGTGAGGTAGTCCAAGATCCATGTGGACAGCTGGTGGTCCACACCCATCCTCTCCAGTTTGTCCCTCAGAATCACTGGCTGGATGGTGTTGAACGCACTGGAGAAATCAAAAAAGGTGATTGTCACAGTGCTGCCGGGCTCTTCCAGGTGAGAAGTTGCTCCATAACTCCACACAGTTCATCTGCACAGGACTTAAGGAGCCTGGAGCTGATACCATCCGGTCCAGCTGCCTTCCTCACTTTTATCTTCCTGAGCTCCTTTCTCACCTGGTCTTCTGTGAAGGACAGGGGTGGGGGATGAGTGGCTCCATCTTGGTGAGAAGATGTAAGTACAAACAGTCTGGTGAGCCAAAGGTGTGAGTGAGGAGGGCATAAGCCAGGTGACAGCAAGTGAGGGACCAGCTGCATAGGAGGAGGAGTGGGTGCTTGATCAAACCTATTGAAATGTAGATTTAGATCGCTGACCCACTGTCGATCCCCCTCAACCTGTGCATGTGGTGTTTTATAGCGAAATGGTTTCCAGGCTTCTCCACACCACTCTGATGTCCTGTCGCTGCAGCTGCTCCTCCATCTTCCTCCTGTAGCTGGCCTTTCCATCCCTGATCTTCTTTCTCAGCTCCTTCTGCACAGTCCTCAGTTCCTCCTTATTCCCTGATCTGAAGGCTCTCTTCTTCTCCTTCAGGGTTGATCCACGGCTTGTTATTTGAGAAGCGCCGTACCACCCTGGAGGGAACGGTGTTCTCAAAGCAGAAGTTAATGTAGCCTGTAATGCAGTCTGTCATAGCACTGATGTCCTCCCCATGTGGATCACAGAGTTCTGTCCACACAGTGGTGTTGAAGCAGTCCCTGAGAGCTGCCTCATTCTCCGCAGTCCACCTCTTCACCATGCGTGGGACCACAGGCTGCCTGTGTACAGTAGGATTATACACAGGCTGCAGGTGCACAATGTTTAACCGTGCAGTGTGTAGAGTTACACCACCTCTTGTTCACGAACACAGCCAGGCCTCCTCCTTTCCCCTTAGTTCTGTCTGCCCGCAGAAGATGAAAATTGTCCAGCATAACAGTGGCGTCCGGGATGGTCGGTGTAAGCCAGGTCTCTGTGAACAGAAGGACGCTGTACTCCCGTTGGTATCATGTTAGTGCGGCCAGTTCGAACATCTTATTTGGCAGCGATCTCACGTTGCCCATGGTAATAGAGGGGAGAACAGGTCTGAAGCGTCTCTTCTTTTCTCGAAGTTGTTTTCCTGCTCGGCATCCACGGCGGGCCTTACGAAGTGTCTCCGGGATCTCATGTCCGTCCCGAGGAAACACTACAGCGCAACGCAGGGCGATCAACTGTTCCCTCCTGTAAACAATGCGCACGCTGGCTGCTTCTTGCATAGTTACGCCGGCTGTGTCTTGCATAGTTACGCCGGCCGGTATGGATGTTGTTAAAAATATGATGAGACTCCCAATAAAAAATATAACTAAGAAAGAGCAATACAGTCTTTAAAAGTATATACAAAAGTATTCTCCACAAAACGGGAAGCAAAAAGTGAATTCAATTGGGAAAAAAAGAGAGATAGAATAAGAGCTGTTGCAAGCAGCTGCCGGCTTCAACCCGCGCCTCAAAAAATCAAAAATCAAAAAATACGTATACCAAAAAAGCCAGGTGCAAGCTTTTCCTCTCATTATTTTTCTAAGCACTTTATTTGACCATGCACAATTTTCACATTTTCTCTTATTTTGAAATGAAGCTCACTTTTATTTAGTTAATGAGAGAACATTATACATATCTGCAGCCATACATATCCACTGTCCAAAAAAAGTCACCACCAAAAAAAAAAACAAAAACAAAAAAACAGTTACGTTTTCACTGTGGCATTGTTTCGACAAGCTTCTGCAATGTCACAAGATTTATTTCAATCGAGTATTGTTAAATTTTCACCAAGATCTTGTATTTATACACTGATCAGGCAAAACATTATTCCTATTGTGTAGGTCTCCCTTGTGCCTCCAAAACAGTTGGTTAATGTAATGGTTAATGTACGGAAGCCTCTGTGGATCAGGCTTATGCCAGCGCAGATCCTTGATCGGTCTGGGGTCTAGTGAATTTGGAGGCCAGGTCGACACTTTGTGCTGTTTTTCATGCTTTTTGAGTTGTTCCTACCATTTTTGGGTGTGTGCCTGTGTCAGGCTGCATCCTGCCGGGGATGGCTGCTGCCATCAATAAGTGTCATTACTATGGGGTGGGGGTGCCTGGTCTGGTATAACATCCACACAAATGCCAGATCCAAAGGTTTCCCAGCAGAGCATTACATTTTCACAAGATGGTCAATGTTACTTAGTTCTCCTATTTTTAATGTTTAAGGTTTTAATGTTGTGGCTGATTGGTGTATAGTCCTGCCTATAGTCCCCTTTATCCCTTATCAAGTCATCTGTGGATTTACTCTTGTGGAATCACCCCTGTTTATGTTGTGTATCCTCTTGCTGAGTTCTTGTCTAGCTTTTAGTTTTTGGATTTGTGTTTTCAGATTACCCTTCCTGCGCCGCAGTGCTTTTTGTTCCTGAGTATGTGCTCCTGCCTCCTCTTGGGTCTTCATTTGGATAGTTCCTCGCCACACATCACAACAACACCTGCTCTACAGATAGTTAGATAGATAGATAGATAGTTTCAAACTGGGAAATTTCTCTGTTGCAGCAGCAATGTACAGGCATTCAACACCATACAGAAATATAACAAAAAGCTAAAATCAACAATAAAAAATAGAGAACTAAAAAAAGTAACAATATTTACAAAAATTATAAGATAAGTGAATCAGTGAATATTACAAGTGAATATTAAAAAAAAGGTAAAATTAGATTGCAATGAAATGTAATGAATTTACAACCAATAACCAAACAAGCATGTGCAACTGTGAAAGAAACACAAAAGTCCAGAGTGTCATCTGTCACACTAAGCTGTGTATTTCATGGAAGAAGTTAGGAAATATTTTTCAGGGTTTGCACCACTGAGCAACTTTCACTGGGATTAATGCATCCATTACACATGGTGTGGACTGGTACGTGTTTTGAGTAAGACAGTCTTCTATACAGTAGCTGGACGTGTTTACTGCATGGAAGTAAAACCAGGACAGGATATCAGTTACCGTTAGCACATGTTAGCGCTAAGTTGCTTTGAATTAGAAAAGTACGTTTCTAGTGTTAAATTTACAATTATCAAAATGAAAGATACAAAGATTGTTACGGTTACAAATTTCCAGAGTGCTGTGGTGTGGTGTCACATGAATCTGTCACTGTGGACTAGAATTCGTTGGTTCAGCAGTACAGAAAACAATGCCCCCCGACCAACTGCACTGATAACAGATGAAAAGGAATAGATGTAGGATGATGCAGGAGGTCTGGCGTCTGAAGATAGGTCTGTGAGTTAGGGAACACATGCCCACACTCTCTCTCCCTTCCGCTTAAAGAGACAAAGAGCTGAGAGAAGGAGAGCGATGACTCAGCAGCTACACAACCTTGGCAGAATTGCCTCACAGTGAGTGCAGCTTTATGACCGCACTGTGCTGCCTGGCAAAAAAAAAAAAAAAAGAAGTAATTTTTCATTCAGTCATTCAGTTATTTAACCCGAACTGATAGAATGAGTAGCTTCTCATTTCTTAAACAACCATGTCTAAAGACACATCCTGTGGTCATTGAAAAGATGTTAGTCTGTTTGAGAAGGGTCAAATCATTGGCATGCATCAATCAGAGAAAACATCTAAGGAGATTGTAGAAACCACTAAAACTGGGTTAAGAACTGTTCATTATTAAAAACGGGAAGGATAGTGGGGAACTATCGTCTTCGAGGAAGAAATGTGGTCAGAAAAAAATCCTGATAGATCGTGATCAGTGATCACTTAAACATTTAGTGAAATCAAATCGAAGAAAAACAACAGCAGAACTCAGGGCTATGTTTAATAGTGAAAGTAAGAGCATTACACACGTACAATGTGAAGGGAACTCAAGGGATTGGGACTGAACAGCTGTGTAGCCTTAAGAAAACCACTAATCAGTGAGGCTAACTGGAAAAAAGACTTCAATTTGCTAGGGAGCATAAAGATTGGATTCTGGAGCAATGGAAGAAGGTCATATGGTCTGATAAGCCCAGATTTACCCTGTTCCAGAGTGATGGGGGCATCAGGGTGAGAAGAGAGGCAGATGAAGTGATGCACCCATCATGCCTAGTGCCTATGATCTGGGGTTGCTGCTGGTCAGGTCTAGGTTCAGCAACATTATGTGGCCCAAAGAATGAGGTCAGCTGACTACCTGAATATACTGAATGACCAGGTTATTCCATCAATGGATTTATTTCTTCCCTGATGTTCACGGGCATATTCAAAGATGAGAATGCCAGGATTCATGGGGCTCAGATTGTGAAAAAGTGGTTCAGGGAGCACGAGACATCATTTTCACATATGGATTGGCCACCACAGAGTCCAGACTCTCCCATCATCAATACAAGAGTTTAGTGAAAAATGAATTCTTGTGACACTGCAGAAGCTTATCAAAACAATGCCACAGCGAACGTGTGCTGTAATCAAAGCCAAAGGTGAAATGTTAAAGTGTGACTATTTTTTTTTTTTTTTTTGGTGGAGATTTATTTATTTTTTTGGCCAGGCAGTGTATATACAAATAGAGATGAGATGAAGGAGGAAAGGAGATGTGTGGGGTCTCTGTGAAAGGATGGCCTTGACGTAAGGCAGTATATACTTGTCATTACGTCAGAGAACTGACATCAAAGAGATCCATGAATGTGTCTTGACAGAGAGGACAGTCCGTGGTTGTCCTATTACAAAATGTGTATAGTGGAAAAGGTTTAAAATGTAGCTTTACAAACTTAAAGGTCCAGCAGATTTTAGTGATGTCTATTTTGGAACATAATAAATGTGATTTTCCTAGCCTGTGTTAACCTGATACAGTATTCCCTCCTCTATCGCGGGGGTTACGTTCCAGACTCCCCCCGCGAAAAGAGAATCCGCGAAGTAGCGACCACATATTTATTTTATTATTTATGCTGTTTTATATGTATTTATTTTATTAATTATATATATTAATAAAATAATACCCCCTAAACAAACAGGACTCTCTCTTCCTCACCTCACCCCGCCCCCTCGGTTTCACATACCACATACCTGTTTGTACCATATACATTCACAGACAGTCAGAAATCACAGAACTTAAACATTATAACAAGATCATTACTGCAGGGCCGCTACACTACGTACATAATAACAACAAAAAAAATATATGTAATAATTTTAACAACAAGGGAGGCATCGTAGGGCTTTAAATTAAGTAATTAACTGCAACCGAAAGTTACCAAAAGTTCACATAACACACAGAAACACTATGCGTAGCAAAATCACAAGGTGAAATGGACAGGGTGAGATGCTGAACGCTTGGTGTATGCGCAGGATGATAGGATTTTATTGCTCATATTTTCCTGTGATATAGCAAAATTTCACCACCAACGCAACATAGCAGCAACAAACAAGGAGTGGTATATGTCCAGTAAGATCAGACCTGCAACACAGACAGATTGTCAATGGTGCCTTAAGTACTGTGTCTCCGGCTCTAATTACTGGACTAATCCATTCAGAGGTAAGTTAAAATATTATCAACTGGCTGTGTTACCAATGACAAATATCTCCTCTGCTAATCACCCATAATATTTACAATAACCAATATTTGCTGCCATCGTGACCCAAAATACACATATAGAAATATAAATACAAAATATAGAAATGAACACCAAAATTAGAAATTCTCCCACTTCCTGTCCTGGCGCTTGGTCCCGGAACGTATAGACCGTGCCCGTGCAACTGGGGAAATCTTTTGGCTGCGCAACCTGGAGAAGACACGGACTGGACAGGTAAGTGTTAAACACAAACAACTCACTTCTTTGGCTATTGCACCAGACTGCACCCTTACCACTTGATGATCTTGTACCACATTTCTTTACAATTACTTCTGCATACATTACATTTCCCACGCAAAGATTTTATGGGCGGGAGAAGTTGGTCTGGGTTCCAGGCTATCGTCACACTCTGCTTTTTAGGATTTTTTTTTTTTTTTGTTACATTTAAGTTGTTCCTTTTCATTTACAATTTAATAGTGCTGTGGCTATTGAAGCATGCAAGTTACAATAGTTTTGACTGACTTTTCAAAGGTGAACTGTGTGTGTGCAGGGTCAGTCTCTTATGGTACTTTGCTGTACAGAAATGAATATATCAACAAATCTATATATAAAGAACATAATTCATTGATTCCATAATGTGAAATGATGGTTTATCCCGACTGCTACAAGAATGGGAACCCCACTGTTCAACTGACTGCATAGCTCCATACACTACATCTTATCTTTACCTGCACCAAGCCTGACATGCACCTTCCCAGAAATATAACTACACGCTGACCAGACCTCAACAGATAAGTGATCTGAAATACATTTCCTCATCCACGTCTTGCAGTGGTCAGACATATGCAGAAAATATATTCTCCCTTTTTATCTGCCTTTTAGCGATTTCAAAATGTTGTTCAGCATTTATTAGCTTAAATTCCAACATGATCTGCCCAGTTCCAGTCACCATTGTTTGATTAAGAAGCTCAACATGTGGCATGGAAAGTACACCCCTGAATAGTTCTTGAATGGAGTAATTTCACAATGATTTCTGACACACAAGAATAAATGCCCTGGGCACTCTATAGTACACAGCATAGCTCTGCGGAGCATAGCTTTAGGTCTGGCACATTTTGGACAGTTTACGCATGCAATTGCCCTTAATGGAACTCATTAAACTTTAGGGAAAAATACTTGATTTAATGTAAGGGAAAGGTGAGGTTTAAGTAAAGCTTAGGACGAGTTCATTCTCAAGAAAACTGAAAGTTGCACTCAGTGACAAACGGGTACGTTTTGAACTGGTATTAAACCACACTACTAAATCAGAAACCAGAAGAAATTACTTGCTAGTTTGTTATTAAAGTGATCAAACTTAATAATTTCTTACATTATGGATACTGAAGAGTATCAAAGAGTGTGAGGACACAGCTGGCCATCTGTAGGCCCTGTCGAAGCTCTGAATGTCACTGAGACAGTTTTGTTTGATGAGCTGTTTGTTAGTGCTTTGCTTTCAGTATTTTTTTAACCTGTTGAAGAAGAACAGAAGCGAAAATATCAGTTTCAAGTTTTATGGACTTTTATCACTATTTAAATGTAAAATTATGATTTAAACACAAGTCCACTCCCGGACAAAAGTCCAAACAATGATATCTTGTCACTACTTTGTTTTACTGTATTACTATTTGCATTAAGCTCCGTTGGCAGTAAAATAGTCTGGACATACTTTACCCTGCAACCAGGATTTGTCAATAAAATGTAACCTACTTGTGCCACAAGACTAACATGAATTAATTCAATTTCTTTAAACTAAAGTGATTAGAATCAGCAAAGTGATTCATGATTCCTTCCTCTGAAGGACAGAGACATGTTAGACAAAACCTTGTTGTAACCAACTGACCGAAAGTATTAAAACATTGGCTCATAGACTGTGGTTAACTGATGATATTGTGAAGCAAACCACAGAGGATAAAGAGCTTTTCAGACTGCAGTTGTAACTCTGTAACTGTAACATTGGTTGTGGGTTTTTATCTTTTATTCATTCATTTATCTTCTGTAACCGCTTATTCCTGTTAAGCCTATCCCAGCTGTCATCGGGCGAGAGGTGGGGTACACCCTGGACAGGTTGCCAGTTTATCGCAGGGCTAACACAGAGAGCCAGACAACCACTCACATTCACACCTATGGCCAATTTAGAATCACCAATTAACTTAATGAGCATGTCTTTGGATGGTGGGAGGAAGCTGTAGTACCCGGAGAGAACCCACGCAGACATAGGGAGAACATGCAAACTCCGCACAGAAAGGCCCGGGACCTTCTCGCTGTGAGGTATCAGTGCTAAACACCTTGTCACTGTGCCGGCCCCTTTTATCCTTTAGTTTTTTTGTATTTTTTATTTTATATTAGTGTATTATTCACTTTCCCACTAATTGTTTCTAGCTGTAACAGTGTGGCTGGTTTTATTTACAGCTTGTGAGTTTGTCTGTCTGTCATTATGGCTCGTTGTGGACCTGGAGACACCCACTGTAGGAGGAACTACCATAAAGTTCAGTTCTTTGTGACTGCATCGCAACCGTACAAAGCATGCATTCCAAACTTTAAAGGAGTGTAGCTGAGATCAAAATGAAAGATGAGGACGATGGGTGTGGGCCAAAAATTCATCTGCCAGATGGTTTGTAGTTCAGACATGCAAAAGTTTGTTGTAGGAATGAAGGGAGCTGATTGGTTGTTTGGTCAGACATGGTTTACTATAATTAACCTAGAATTCACAACAAATTAGTCCAGTTCAAGAATATTTGACTTAAGCCAAAGGCAGAGCCTATATTTGTGAAACAGACCCCATGTCATTGAGAAGTGACATTTTAGTTGACCAAAGAAGTCTATTCTAGTTTTAGTCAGTTCACAGTTCTGTGTGAATCCCAGCCCCTGTCTTGTGGGATTATAAAGACTAAAATGCACAGCTACAGTAAGTCCAAAAGTCATGCATCAGGACTCCCTTTGTTCTCAAAACAGCTTCAGTTATTTGTGATAGTCACTCCACACGTTCTGCTTCATGCTCATATAACAATTCTGCTGTTCACTGCACATTCATGCTGCCAACCTGTCACTTAGCCCCATCACAAATGTGTTCTACCAGATTCAGATTTGCTGGCTGAGAGGCAACAGAGAAGCCGAGGAAAATCCCTGCTCCATTGTAAGAAACCATGCCTGAGGTCTCATCACCAATGCCCTCATAAAAAGACAGGTGGACAAGCTAGCTTATCTCAAGGTTAGACCGACATGGGCCTGCTCACGTCTGGTGATGCCTTAAGCCTGGGGAAAGGCAAATAAGGCACACAGTAAACAAGGGACTCTTTTTTGACACAGATAGAAACTGGCCAATAAACGTAGATAAAACTAAAAAAGGGCTGAATTCAGGCAAAAACCCAGCCTAAAGGGAGGACATTTTTTTTGTATAAAATTGGGTGTAACACAAAGAAAAATCTGTAGTCAACTTGGGTCAACTTGGGTTTATGGATCTACACTGCCTGGCCAAAAAAAAAGTCACCACCAAAAAAAAATGGTCACACTCTAACATTTGGCATTGTTTCGATAAGCTTCTGGCTGTCATTGAGGGGAGGACTGTTTTTCGTCCTCTTCCCTATGTATGGTGCTCTAACGACTCTTGTCCGTCAGAGGCGGACGGAAGGAAGCCATCTATGTCAGACTGGAAAAACCTTCTCTGAACAGAGACTGAGATTGTAAATAGATGGCAGACTGCCATCTATTTACAATCTGCCATCTATTTACAATACAGCTTTAACTTCTGTCCCCAAAAAGTTTCAACCCCATTCACACTGGAGCCTCTGACGAAAAACAGTACCCCCCTCAACGACAGGTAAGTACCCAACCGTTAATGGAAATTAGCTGCAGCGGTTTCTCGGATGAGTGGTGAAACGTCTTTTCAAAAAACTCTACAAGTCCAGTTGCCTTTTTTGAACCCATTTGGATATTCTTCCTCGAAGACGATGGTTCCCCACTATCCTTCCAGTTTTTAATAATGCGTTGAATAGTTCTTAACCCAGTTTTAGTGGTTTCTACAATCTCCTTAGATGTTTTCTCTGACTGACGCATGCCAATGATTTGACCTTTCTCAAACAGACTAACATCTTTTCAACGACCATGGGATGTGTCTTTAGACATGGTTGTTTAAGACATCAGAAACCCTCATTGCATCAGTTGGGGTTAAATATTCATTAATACACAGGATTAGATGTTACAATCCCTTGTGCCAAAATCCCAGGCAAAAATTTAGAGGTCCTGTCCAACTAACAAACCTACAGTCATGTGATATGACGCTTAACCTACAATCTAAATTAACTAAGTAAATGCTACTGGCTTGTATGTCCCGCTCAGCAGCAGATGCTAACTCAAACCTTGTGAAATATAAGATAGCTTAGCCTACAATCTAAATTAACTAAGTAAATGCTGCTGGCTTGTAGGCCCACAGAGCAGCAGAGGACAATTCGAACCTTGTGAGATACAAGCTAACCTAACGCTGCTGGCTTGTATGGCCCGCTCAGCAGCTAACCATAGCTACCAAGCAACATGAAGACATCAGGAATCTGGCCTAAACAACAGCAGTATGCAGCATGTCATTGGGGTTTTCAAGTGGGCACCTCCCTTCACCGATGTTTCGTTAAGTTAGGCCCAAGACACCTCAAGAAGGCTTAACAGCAAATTCCAGCGTCCTGGAGTCACCCCCTCCACGCTGCCACTGCAAAACCCTGTTTTTTCTCACCATTAATATTACACAACAACTAATATTTCAATAATTAGCCTAGTCCTTTTATGAATCATGACACAAACAAATCTACCGTGGTTCGCCCCATTAATGCGGACTAAACCACGAAACAAGCAAACAAATCTACTGTGATTCGCCCTGTTAACGCGGACTGAACCACAAAACAAACAAACAAATCTACCGTGATTCGCCCCGTTAATGCGGGCTGAAACATGAAACAAACAAACAAATCTACCATGATTCGCCCCGTTGATGCGGGCTGAAATGCGAAAACAAACAAATCTACCGTGAGTTGCCTGTTGATGCGGGCTGAAACACGAAACAAGCAAACAAATCTACCGTGATTCGCCCCGTTGACGTGGGCTGAAACACGAAACAAACTATCAAATCTACCGTGATTCGCCCCGTTGATGCGGGCTGAAATGCGAAACAAACAAATCTACCGTGATTCGCCCTGTTGATGTGGGCTGAAACAGGAAACAAACAAATCCACCGTGATTCACCCCATTAATGGGGACTGAAACACGAATCAATCGACCACATCTACAATGATTTGCAAACACACTGAAGTCACACAGCCACCCTTACCTTTAGCTATCTCCCCAGCTAGCATGCTTCCTACGTGTCCAGAGCCACTCACTCGCTCTCTTTGCTGCCCGAGACATGTTACATACGCAGACTTAGTTAAATCCAGGTGGTGATTTTTTTTTTGGCCAGGCAGTGTATAATTTGTTGTACTGAAATTAACTCTATTCTTCACCACTGAACCTGACTGAGTCCAGAGTCTCTCTTCAGAAGAGAACTCACTGAACGGTGGATTTGGATGTTTTTAGTTTTTCTGAGTGAACTTTTTTTTTTGGTCAGAACCAGTTGGTCTGCTACCAACAATCACACCAAAGTCATTGAGATTCTTTTTTAATCTCATTTTGACTTTTCATACAACCATAAACTGAATATCCTGAATTGTATTTCAGAATACCCCTGCCTCTTGCCCGTTGACAGCTGGGATAGGCTCCAGCAGACCCCTGCGACCCTTAACAGGAATAAGCGGGTATAGAAGATGAATGAATGAATTTCATGATTTTAGTCATTGGTCTTATCCCACTTGACTAGCTGATTCCTAATAAAGTGTTTGTGTTTTGTGACCAGTATGCTATAGTAGGCAATGAGAATGTTTTGTCTGATTTCTTTATTGTTAGGAAGGCAGTACTATGTTGGAACATTAAATACTGTTGATCCCTATTTGCTGACAGCAATCAGTGTATTTTTGAGTAATTTATTGGCAAAAACCCCTTCACATGACATACAGCCCACACTACATCAGCTGCAACAACATGATGTGATAAATATTTGACTAACTTCCTATGGGAAGGCTGGGAACTCTAAGCAGTTTTCCTCTCCGACAGACACTTATACTCTTGGGAAGATTTGTGCATTGCTTGAAACCAGCAAAATTCATCAACATCCTGTTTAGACTGTATAGTTCACAGATGACCCCTCTCAGCATTACTCATTGCTCTCAACTTGCCATTTGCACTGAAGAATCATTGGTGCTTTTGGGCTTTGCCCTTACATGCTACACCATGGACATACCAGACTTCAGTCGGAAATATTTTAATTTTTGGTCGGCAGGAAGACATATATTTTTTTCAGTCAAATGAAGGTGAATTTGAATTCGCATTATAAAGAATTAATTAATCTTTTCTAAATAATTGTTTCTTTTTACTTTATGCTGTCCAAGATGGCTGCATGTTTTAGTCGATGTGGGATTAATGTGCGGAAGGAAACTGATAATATATAGACAGTGAGACCCTGTAATATTACTGGATCAAACCATGCCGATTTTAGCAGTCTGCTCAACCCATTCCAAAAACGAACAATTCGAATTGTATTTAATAAGACGGCTTTCCCAAGACACTGCAAACATTCAAGTGGGATACTTGTGAACGGAGTCTGGCGTGTCATTTTTCATGCATGACACGGACATTGGTCTACACCATCACCTACTGTAGCGCAGATTCACTGCATCATCCACAACTCAGGCTCAATAACCACCACACTGCATCTCCGCCCTTGTACTGCAGGTACACAGCGAGCCACCGACGAACAGCGGTCACAACATGCGGAACACACACAGAGACCGTGACTGAATCCTTAAGGTTAAACAGGCTACTGACTGAGAGGGTGTATGACGACGGCTCGTCTGCAAGCGCTACAAAACAGAAACATATAATCAGGATACTCACCTTGTGTTAAGCAGGCGGTATTCCTGTTGGTGGGATGCTGCCCCATGTCTGCAGCCTTTCCCCCGTGTCCTCTGGCCGGAGCGAGACGATGCTGCCGAGAAGGACAGAATGACAGGAAGCTGGGAGGCATGTGTACTCTACGGTACTTCTGCTGCAAGTTTGAATTTAACCATAATGTATCCAGAGAGAGTCAGCTGCGCTGCAGACGGCTTCTAATGAACTCATGCAAGTTGTGGCAAAGCAGACAAATTGTACATTTTGAAAAAAGACATCTTATAATGATAAGCTAAATTTAGGCTTAAATATCCAGAGCCAGAGGCGTCACTAGGTTGTAAGGACGGGGGGGGGNACAACCAAGGAGATGCACAGGATGTGAGCAAACGAGCAAAATTTCACAAACAGCTAAAGACTGATAAATTATTTATTAGTTATTAGTAGTTATTTATTAGTATTTATTATCAGTCTGTTTTTTTAATACAAAAAAAAAAAACAATACACAAAGGTTTGTAGTGTCTAAGCCAGGTTTTTATTTGTCAAACATGGAGCATTTCATTAATTACATGGGACTTTCTGCTGTTAGCTGAGGGCTGGAGCTAACTAATTGTTATACCAGCAGTGATGAATACTTCCTGAAAAACTTTCTTCAATCCATTGGCGCATCCATCCATACATTCATCTTCTCCTAACGGTGTTCTGTTCGGCTCTGTGCCTGCGGGTACCGAGCCGCAAGCAAGGTCGCAGGGAAAATGTGGACTGGAGTTTCAGTAATGTGGGCATTCTGAACAAGTGGAATGGACTAACAACGTGCCAAAGGGGCTCTCTGTAGAGTACACTACGAAGAGAAGGGAAACTGATAGATATATGATCACATTTAAAGGAACAGTATGTAAGAAATGTATTTCAATTAATCATAAAATGGCCCTGATATGTCACTAGACATGAAGAAATCATGTTCATTTCAAATACTTA
>JASGAT010362410.1:0-14227 GCA_030220025.1 Chelon auratus
AAAAGCTTTAAATATATGGTATCAAAGATGTTAAATTTTCAGTCATTTCTAGGCTTTGCAGCTCACCACCAAGCCTTGTGCTGTCCTTTGCTTAGATCAATAATAAGTAAGATTAAGTTAGATCTCTTAAGCGACAGGAATCCTTTGCTGATTCACAGGGGATAATGCTGCAGAGAAAAATCCTCTAATTCTGATATTCTGCTATTTCCTATCCTTGGATAGATCTCGGTATGGGCTACCATACCACTTCATTATCTTTAATGCATTTTGTCCAGGCTCAGTGAAACTGTTGCTCATGCAGTGCGCTCACAATAATTTATCCTTTGTGGAGTCTTTTACTGCCTGGTATTGAGTTTCTTCTTATTTACAGATAGGAGGGAAGGTGTACTCATGGTGCCGTACAGTACCGGATAATTCTGTGCTGATGTGGTGTACAGTTTGCTAATTGGAAAATAATTAGGGTAATAATGACCTACCACTCATTAAAATTCATCTGCTGAGCCCCCTTTTATAGCTTATTATTGAGCATTAATGAAATGACATGGAGAAAGAAGATATTACAATATTATCTCATTATGTTGGCACACTTAATTATATGAAAAAGCCACTGTTAGTGTATGACCTGAATAAATCTATACATTTAATGAGTATGTAATAATTCCCTTAGCGAGCTATATTGCAGCTTTACCGTGCTGTTGGTGGAAACAGTTCTTATGAAAAGAGCTGCAATGTATGACTGAATTATCTACAAAACTCATCAATATAAAATTTCTGGCATTGACATCTATGACAATTGCCAACACACACGAAATATAAACTAGTAAAAACCTGTATCGCACGCACAGTGTTAAATTGAAACAACGTATTGCGTTCAAAATGTAATGTGAGTATGCACATGTTTTTCTCACTCACCAAAGCCAATGCATAAAAACATTCACTCTTGCATACAGTGTAAACGCGCAGGACCATATTTCTGCACAGTGCACTCTTTGTACTGAACACGTTCATTTTTACATTCGGGGCAGTAAAAACAAATGCGTTTAGAGAGACAGAACAATGACTGATTCACAGCCATCACTGTTCTGATTATCAACAGCATCCTCAGCACCGTTTCACCATTGCCACTACTGCCTTTCCAACTGATTTCGTCTTGGGGTAGCATCATTACCACTCTCAGTTTATTTGATCCAGCCAGCTGGGTCGGCAAACGCACAAACACAAACACACAAGAAAAAATAAAAAATAAAAATAATGCATGTACACACACATGCATGCCGACATAAATATACACATGCTCTCTCAAGTGGCAGGCCGGTCGCACATTATTCACTCTGCCTCCGTCCCTGATGGCAAAGCTGTACTGTCAGTTTACCTTGCCCCAGGACATCCATGGGACAGCCTATCAGCCTTCTCCCCACTGCCAAAGACATGTAGCCCCGTTTATCTCCTAATTGACTCTCAGAGGAAGGCTGTGATTGACAGTGTCGCTCCCACATCACTTAAGTCCTTTTTAGCCAAGCAAACCCTGCACGCCATCACCTGTTAATAATACATTGCAGCAGACTTACTTTTGGATAAGCACCACTTCACCTCACACTTTAGTCAAATACAGCCGAGAGAACAGTCGTTAGAAGCCAATCACGTTTTCTCATTTGAGGAGATGACTTTCTCTGCCTCTTTTCCCCGGTTCTGCCTCACATCTGCGATCAGAAGGCTCAGAGGCGATTGAGTTTCGGGGAGGATAGAGGGAGCAACATGTCCTGACAAACCCAAACAAGTCTGGGGTTTCATTTGTTTTTTATTCCCCCCCTGTCGTGATCAAATGTAGCAGCACTCATTGTGTCCAGTGTGGCAGCACAATTACGCCAGGCCGCTGCTGCCAATGGTTGACAGAAATGTTGAGATAACATATATTGTAGAGCTTATTTATTATGCCTTGATGGATGGGAAGACAGACTTGAGTTGCCATAACAACTCTAAATTGAAACGAAGGCATTGATTGAGACTAATTGACAGCATGAGAATGTAGAGGGATGGAAATCAGGGTGATGTGTTTAATTTTTCCTCGCCTGCCACTTACTTGTCATCACCTGACAAGAAGCAGCTCTTCCTTTTGGCGATACACGCTGTGCATTTGACACCTTTTCAAAAGCCCAGTCTGTCTCTTCTGATGGCAGAAGTTGGGGTAAAAGGGCACCGGGTGGGAGTTTGCGCCAAGATGGCCTATGTCCTCATCTATTTGAGATTATTTTGCGGGTGGTGACTGGTGTACTGACGTTTTGTCAAGTGCCACTTGTGGCGATGTGACAAAGGAAGGCCACCCTTGTAGAACTGGGGCCAGCTGAGTGTCGTCACTGAACTTCATCATGTCTCAACTAATGCATGATATTTTAAAAACTCTGCAGGAGATCAGATGCATGATCAACAAGGATATTGGAATAAAGCTGCATTAGAGTGTCTGTTCTGAAACAGGTAAACAAATTACTGTGGGCTTCTGGACAAAACTCCAGGCTGTCAAGATGAGATGGAGAGCAGGAGAGTTGGTGTTTAATCAAGGTTTTAATGAATAAGTAAGCTCCACACATGTGCAAGAGTGAATCCCCTCCCTTTTATCACTCCTTTGATATCCCTGCACTCTTTGTCTTGGCTCCCAAGGGTCTTGGGTTGTCTTCCAAGTTTGCAACAAGCCTACTTCTGCCCTGTGTTGTATTTCATCGAGTACATACACATCAAAGCCTATTCCTCCTCCCTGTGATACATTTATTTGTCAGTGGCTGACAAAAAAACAACAAAAAAACAACAACAAAAAAAGACAAAAAAACAAACAAACAAACAAACATAAAAACATGGTGCTTTTCATCTTGGAATTATTGCCGGGGCTGAGATGCTTTGTAGGTGCTATCCTCACATGTGAGAAACCTGCTGAACATATAACTTAGATCTTGAGCATGGCTCCTCATAACAGAAACGATCGGCTGCACAGGAAAACTACCAAGACCCAAAGACATGGCTGCTTTGTATAATGCTCTTAGCCAGTTTGTTTGAGCCGCACTTTACTTCAAACATGCACAGACAGAGGACTCACCTGGGGAGAAGAAAGGTTGTCTGCAGCTGGGAGAATCTGATTTCCACCCTCTTGTATCCATCTCCTTAAGCCACCGCTTATTGAGGATATCTTCCTTACTGCCCAAAGTACTTCAGCTCATTATACGCTAATGATCTGTCCGATTTTTCAAAGTGTCCCTTTGATTATGCGATCACGGCTGTAAACTCCTTTGCACAGAGAATTATTACTATAACTTTTGGCAAGAGTCACAAGGGCCTGCAGAGCATGAATTAAGCAAAAGAAAACTATTAACAAGACCTTTAAAGGAGCCAAAGGATATCTTCTTTTTCCAGTGATGGTGGGAAAACGAAATGCACAAAGGTTATCAGATGCACCATTCACTTCAACACATATTCACAGCTGCAACTCGACCTTGAGCATTTTCCTCCCTTAACTTCTGATGCTGATACTCCCGTAAGTTGTTACAATGGCTCACTGAAAATTTCCTTGTGGCACTTAAGTGTGCAGGTCTCTGTGTGAGTGTGTTGCATGTGCGGAGGTGTGAGTGTCTGTTGGAAGGGGAGGGGTAATCTCATTCTCCTTTTCAATCTGGTAATTAACTTGACAGCATGACAAATGGACACGATCAGCTGTCTGCCCCCATAAGACACAAATATGCCATATTACACGCTTCTATGTGGGATCCCACTCGACAAAAAATACATTAGAGAGTAGCTACTCAAATGGAATCAAGCCGAGTTTGGTCTGATATTTAGAGTTTCATGAGAGCCGCACAGAGCCAGAGATGGAGCAAGCAGCCACGAGTCGTGTACGGACACATGCAGAAACATACAGGAGACGCACACAGGCAGATGTTCCTGATAATTTGATAGCAGCCTTCTCTTTTACTTCTACACTATGGCCCTCCCAGTCTGCCTCCTGTTAGGCCTAATGGCACAGAGGAGTCGACTTGTCTAAGTAGGTCCTACTGTATATCACTGTGCTGTCTCTCCCCATATCTGTCCCTCCCTCTGCTCTACTCTCCCTCCTTCCCCACTGCCATTAATCTACCCTTCCATCCCTCTATCTTGAAAACCTTATTTAGCTGAGAGCTTTGCACTTCACTACACAGCAGCCTCTTCCTGAGACTTGCTGCACTGTGAACCACGTGCACTAACTTTGAAACACACAGACGTTATTGAAGACTTATCCAATTAGGCACACATACAAAGCTTTAAAAGCATGGACGGACCTGTGGTTGCTCGCTGTCTAACAGCATGACGCGTCTCACTGATACCCCATTTTGGGGCATCGGCGTGTATTGCAGGTCCCTATAGTTTCTATGTCACCTGCATGGCGTGTCACATTAAAGCAGGCATGAAAACTCCAGATAACCAATTTAATTTAGTTGCAGGCCTACATTAAAATAGTACTGCATCGTATCATCCAGAGACGGCATCTCCTGATAATGGAAGGCATCAGATATCATCTCTAAAGGATATTTTTTGGGAGCATTAGAACAAAATAAATACATAAAATAATCCCTTCCTGGCAAAGCAAGCAGGCGTGCTCCGGTTACTGATATTTACACAGGACAAAATAATAACAATGCTAATGTCAATAGAAACACAATAATGTCCCAATCTGATTACAAAGACCGTGTGTGTATGGCGAGTAGAAAATTAAATTTGAAATTTGAGAACTTGCCTCTGTAATGTATTACGGTGGGGGCTTGGTGGTGGGGGTGGGGTGGGGGGGAGATTGGGGGTGGAATTTAATAAACCCGCCAAAAAATTTTAAAATGCATATTGGACTGAGATAAGGTGGAGACTGTCCTTTTTTCTAAAGTAATTATGAGATTTTATTCATTTCTGTCATTAGTCAAACTGACAGCTGGTCCCTGCAGGCTGGACGTGTCCCATTCTCCTCACTGGCTCACCTATCTCAGAAGGAACCCCATAATGAATGTTTACAACACACAGGTAACAGAGTAAATATTGGACTCATCAATTATAGAGGGCGAGGGAACTGGCAATCAAATCCCATGATTATTGTTACCGTCGGGGCCAACATGAGCCTTGACAGCCGGCCGGTGGTCACACATGAAGCACGGCACAGCGCTCATATGAACACATGCGCAGACACACACAGGTGGAAACACCGCGGAGCAAAAACACACACACACGCGCGCGCCCTCTCACCTTGTCATTTTGTGGAGCTGCCTCACCTACACGAGATAGGACAGAAAAAGACCTTGTTAACACTGCGCTGGTGAAAAATGGAGCGAACGGGAGAGAGATAAGGTGGGAGGGAAAACAAAGGAAAGAGAGAGGAAAGACATTTAAATGATACCGCTATCATCAAGGGAAGCTGCTCTCAAAGCAAAGGTTGGGAAAAATTTATATGGTTTACATTTCCAAAAAGAGGTATAAATATTTATTTCCTCACTGTGGCGGGGTGAGCAATCATTACTTTCAAAACAAATGACAAACAAGGGGCTTTGTTTCCTTTGTCGATGGCGGTGCACTCCATTGCTGTAAAACTTAGTTAATCAACGAGCTGAAGAAAAATAGCTTGTGTTCCTATTGTTACTGACTCAGTAAGTGTGTGTGTGCTTTCCTTTGCTTCATAATAGTCTAGAGACTTCATTTGTGTGGCGCTCAGAAGAACTGCGTGTCTAGGCATGGTGACTTGAACCCCCTCGCTCTAACTTTGTGCTGATGTCTGCGCCTATTATGTTTATTTATTTTTTTTTTTGACAACACCTCTCTCCCACTATTCCACACTTTGGACAGCAGGACCCACGGCTCAGAGACAGTAAACTGACACCATCTCCCAATTTCCCCAAAACTCCCTCATTACAGCAAAGGATTGCTGATGGGGCTTTGAAGCCAGCCGTTTGTTCAGACTAGGTGGGCATACTTGTAAAAGTATTTCCCCGTCTCTGTGGCTTTTTTGCTTGGTCAATTAAAATGTTCCAGCGAGAGCAAGACCTGCAGGTGACTCTGATAGCAACAGTATTTGTACTCTTTTTTTGTTTTGTTTTGATTTTTTGGCTCCCCAAACAGAATAAATATGTCCTGCAGATTGCATTTTTGCAGGCTAAGTGTCCCCCAGCACCTGTTTTGGCCTGTGAAGAAAGCTGGGGACTTGGGAGCGGAGCAGGTGCCATGCAGTATGTAAACCTTAGCACAGTGTTTCTCCATCTTTAAACCTTGATCAGACACCTGCTATTCTGCTTGACACACAGCTGAACACAAGTGGGGGGGTCATTAACATGTAATTACACCCAACCAAGTATTCTCACACACAGACTTGCTCTGGTCACGCGGCAGCATACAGTCAGAATCCCCCTCCCAAAGGGACCAATCTATGTTTTTATGTAGAACACCTGTTACCTACTGCTCATGTATTGAGTGGTGCACACAAACCAGGCAGAGGAGTGAAATTACCCCATCGCTTCAGGTTAATGTAACTTAAAAAAAAAAATACAGACCACAAGATTATCATCCAAGAATAAGAAAAAAAAACTTGGTGTGTTATGGTCAAATTTGTGAATTAAATTGTGGCACGCCATGCATGGCCGTAATGACTCCATATTAGAATAGTGGTACAGCTGTGCCTCAGACATTGAGTTTGCTAAGATGCCAAGGGCTGGGAACACATGCTTTTGCACACAGTCACACACCCGCATGCATAGCAACCTAATAAATTGCCCTGACACACCCTTTGGCAGCAGCACAACCCACCACAACCACATCCCCCTCGCCCACAAGCAGTCTAACTCCTAATTTAGCTAGGTTTAACAGTCAGACATAGACTCCTTCCATGCACACTCCATTTTCAGAGCAGGGAGCAAGGAGCGGGGAAGAGAGGAATTGTCATACAACACATTGAAGGATCTGGAATTTGGATTAAACTCTTTGCACTTTTGGAAAGTCCATTTGGCCTGAAACTAGTGGGAGAGGCTGAGAAAGTGGCTAGAGGATGTCACCTACACAGACGTGCGCGCACGGACATGATTAAGTGAGGACTAAAAAAGTGTAGTACAGCGCACATATATCTGCTTTGTACTTTGGTTCACCTGCCATAATGTTAGCCAAGTAGACTTTTATATGTTTGGCTTTCTTCATTTTGACAACTCTGCAGAATGGAAAGAATTAATAGCCCTGCAGCACGTATAAACATTAAGAGAAACTGGCAGTCTTTCAAGACCTTTACTTCAGCAAGTAGCCAGATGGCTGATGTTTATCAAATTCAGGGCAGCAGTGGCATAAAGCAGTTGCCCCTTTATTGTTTCCAATGGGTGGTGCCCTTGAGCCAGGCACTAGTGCAGATGCTTGGTTTTCAGCAGGTATAGTGAGTTTGTGATTGCACGAGGGGGCATTGAGATGAGTACTGCATGCTTGAAACAAACTATGTTATTTGACCATGTACAATAGCAAAAGTGTTGATACTGTAACAAATGGCAACAGCGAAGGAGGAGAAAAGATCCTGCTGTCACAGCCTTCTGCAAGCTGCATCCCACTGCTTTGCTCACGGCAACTTTTGTGAGTCTTCGTGGTCTTGATGCAGTGAATTGTACAAATGCGGATAAGTGCACACGCTACCAGACACCATCAGACTTTCATGGTGTTTCACCTTGTGGTGCACATAAAAAGTGACAAAAGTGGTTAAAGAATAGAGCTTGAGAGAATAGTTCACCACTCACAATGAAGTTGGAGTGTTTGTTAGATCATACATGTTCTATAGACTAATTCCATTCAGTGCTAACCATACTGACATCTTTACTCTGTCAGGCAGCTTTTTTGTTTAACCACAGTGGATTTCACCTCATGAGAAAAAATATATGCGCCTTGAACGGAAAAGTACATTACCGACATTGCTCTCTGACTGTCTTGTTACCAGCCAGTTACTATCATATTTGTCAAACATACCGCAACCCCCCTCTTCTATAATTCCCATAAGCCTGGATTTAGTGCCAAACTAAATGTTCCTATTGACTCACATTTGCGCGTTAACCACGTGTTCCTTTGAATGCACAGAAATGTTCTGGCTGCCTTTTTCCTCACTACATTCCTAGATTCACCCTAGGGGATAACGTATAATGACTTGAAACCACATTGCGAAGCTGTGGCATATTAGTTTTAATTAATTTAGCAAAGGTTTTATGTTCTGTTAAGTAATCCGGTGCTTAAAGTCTAGGCATGTGCTTGGCAAGTGGAACTTTTGAGGCCACATTATCACCAGTCACAATCCACGTTTACATCTGCTGACCCCGGCTCTGCATCGCTGACGTCACCTGACATCGTTAGGCTGGAGCAGGGCAGTGCAGTGAGAGGTATTAACCCCTCGGGATGTAAAACTCAAGTGAAACTGGTGAGGCGTGAGGCTACACTGAACGCAGCCGGCCTGAATTTAAATTCATTTCTTATTTTTCTCAGGCTCTCCATCTCTGCTCTCTCTCCCTAAAATCAAGATTCACTTGCGCATACACTCACTGCATGTCTCTGTTTAGTATGGTAAGGTTGGGTGACTGTGCTCAGGGGGACATTTTAACTAAATTGTAAATGGTCCGGGTGCAGCTGTTGTAGTCTGAAAGAGTTAGCATGAAGGGAGGTCAGTAAATCACCCCCTCATTCTTCAGCATTGACAGTCTGTGTAACGCAGTAACGAAGACATTCGTTCTTTAGAGGTTTCAGCTTTGACACACTCATTTGTCAATAAGAATTTAACAGAGTCACGTCAAATGTCAAGTCATAGAACTACTGGATTGTGGGGTTATTTGAAGGCTGACTGTCTAGAAAAATGGAATTATAAAGGCAGAGTTACGCACGTGTGCGTGCACTCACGCACATTTTGTTCCCATCCTTACTTCATTTGAAGTGGCAGCTGGGTAAGTAACACCACCAGGAGCATGGACACCATGATGCGATCCAGACCTCATGGGCATCATGATGTCTAATAAGTTTATCATTAATTGTAGCCTTTGGGGACATTTGTTCTTGAATTAATTAGTCTCCGACAACTCTGTGCTCCACAAATATGAGGAAACACAACTTGCTTAGTGAGGCACGGTGGCCCGTCTCTTATTTTATGTGTTCTTTTTTTTTCTTTACTTAACATCAGTGCCTGGTTCACCATAATAAATCTGCCCATTGGCCTGCCTCTGTTAAAAGTCCCCAGTGAACACAGTCACACTACAGGCATTCTTAGATGACAATGTAACACGGTGGCCTTCTATTATAAGTGAACTGTTCCATCTCTCAAAAATGTCAGCCTAGAGAAAGAAAACGAGAGAAACAGGGACAGTTACTGTAACTATATAAATCCTCTAACTGAATTATAATGACACAAGGAGGAAATCGACTGAGGAGCGATGATTAGTGAGGAGCAGCTTCAGACAGCATAGTGGAACGAAGCTGCCTAAAGTCCACAACATGAGGAAGATATGTTTATAATAGGGCTGTTACGTATACTATGGTTCACTTTAAAGAAATCAACTCTAACATGTGGTACGGTTTTTTAACATGACTCATGGCACATGAGGGAGCTGCTCCTTGCCATCACATTGATAAATAATTACATGAAATGTTTTGGATGCCGTAATCAAATACCAAATCATTCGGTTTTGTTATTAAGTATTTGATGTGTGCATTTCTTAGCAATAATCACTTTCAAAATGATACCTTGCAGAGCTATTAAGCATGTGCAGAGGTTTGCAAAGGCGATTGAAAGTACCTCTCAGCTCTACAGCAGTTACTTTGCTGGCTTTCAGTCCCCATTTAAGATTAATTTGTCAGGGGCTTTTAGCTGGATTTTTAGCCGGCCTTACACTGTTTTGCTTGAAAAAACAGCAGCTGCTGTATGCCCCCCAACAGGGTATCATGTGGCAGTTTGAAAAGTGAGGCTAACCAGAGACCTACTGTAGCGAGATAACTAACTGCATTTGATATTGTTTTTGTTAGGATTTGACACAATGCTAAGTACGCTCTGGGACTCTCTGGGTCCCAAGGTAAAGTTTCTTGCACAGTGCTGGATAGAAACACTCAAGGAGTGTTAATCATATCAAAGGAACTTTAGAAATGTTTCAAACCCAAAATCATTTTGGTTCAACGGGCCGAGCATGAACGCTGTCTCAGAGCATGTAACAGAGCTGTTAGTTATTACTTTTGTTCCTTTTATCCCTTCAGTGTGGATATAGGTTGAGACTAATATTTTTAAATTCTTGGCTCAGTTCATACAGACATTGAATTGGGTGACATCAAAGTCTATTTGATGCAATGATTTCAGGTTATGTTTCTGCCACATTAACTGGTCGCAGTCGTGATTCATAAAGTGAAAATTGTTCCAGTAACTACGTGGTAGTTGTATTTCTCAAATTCTTATATCTTACACTGTTACAATATTAAATTAACTGCCATTGAACTATAGCAGAGAAAGGAATGCAACAAGTTGATGACAGAGTGCCAGAAACCTAAAATGGTGGAAAACAGTGTGGAAATAGTGGTAGAAACATTTTTGTTATTTTCATCCACCATCTAATGATCATGCAAAATGACCATTATGACAAATATGGACAATCTATTCAGCCATGTTTTCAGCAAGAAAGTTTGACATTTGCAAAAAGAAACACTATTTTCTGAAGGAGATGGTGCAGAGTTTGTACGTATTTCACGTATTGTTTTCAAAAAAAAAAAAAAAAAGTGAATCAGACCCACATAAAAATAAATCTGGCAGAAACAAGTAGTTCAAGGGGAGAATAATAATGGTGGAAAAGATGAAAAGTCAAGCAAGTCATATGTGAAAGTTTCCTTCCCCACCTCTTTTCAGCACAAACACTTGGGGCGATCGCCTGCTGAATTCATGCTCAGTCAACTTTGGATCGGCAGCCACGTCCGTCCTTTAAAAACCAGCACGCCAAACATGGCTATCAGCTTTCCTTCAGCTGCTGTCTATCAATGTCATACTGGATCAACAATGCAGAACCCTTTCTGACTCTCTGCTCCCCTGCTGCACAACTGCAACCCCTCCACCTCAACTCCCCGTCTCTCTTCACATACGAGTATTGTCAAGGGCAGGTTGTGAACTCAGGTGCAGTGTAGTTGACTTATTTATTTATTTGTGTAACAGGCGCACAGATCAATATGAGTATTCTGCTGCAAAATAAGGCTTGACTGTCAAGAGACAGATTAGGGCTGACGCAGCTTGGCGCCTCTCAGCTACCCCTTCTCACTTGGCTTGTTGTAGGTGCACGGCTGATCATGCATGTGTACACATGTGCAGGCACACTCAAAAACACTCACACACATATTAAAAGGAAACACCGGAAACACTGCTAAAAATCACATATAGTAGGTGCGAAATACAGTTTTAACAATTAATCTGTCAGCCTTCATGATGAATAAATGCATTTGTATTCTGAATATGTGTGACAATAGTAAAAATGTCATAGTCAAAAAATCATAGTTCCTCAAAACATGTGGTGGCATCTTTAAATTGCTTGCTTGAGATCATCTTACTCAGTGAAGCAATGAATAATTTCTTTTCTAATCAACAATGAGACAATATTGTACAAAAGCTAAAATGCCAATTTAGTGACACAGTACAGTATACAGTAACTGGTTACACAGAATCTCTCCATTTAACTTAAATTAGAATTACAGACACTAATGATATTCAACCCAAACAGCCTTACAACTTTGAAGGCTCAGCACTTTTCATATTATTCAGTAACAGCAATGTTCCTGTTGTCACATAGAAAGCAAAAATGGAGCTAAATTGCCCATTTTGAAAGAAACAGGGCCAGCCTACACAATGCAGATTTCTTGACACTTGAAAACACTGTTAATTTATTTACCCTCCTACAACAGAAATAGCATTTTGATGAGTGGTTATTTCTCTCCCCTTTCCAAATGTTGTCCACCTGCCAACCTCCAAAAAAAACAGATAGACGGTACTTCCTCCCTGTCTCAATATGAAAATGTAATTAATTTGTTCTGACCTCGACCCTTCTGTCTTGACAGTTTTTGAGTTTTTGAACAGTGAAATGCAAAAAAAAAAAAAGAAAAAAAAAAAGAAAAGAAAAATTAACCTAATTAAAAGATAGCCCAGGCCATGTTTAAACGTGAACAATCAATCTAGGATGGAAAAGGCAAAATGCAACAATGAAATAATAGCACTAACACTAGTTTGTCCTCTGTAATAGGTAAACAAAGTTTTAAAGCATTTACCTTGTTTCAAGTATGCAATTAGGATATCATCAACAAAGCAGATAAGCAAGAATTTACTGGACTGATGAAGTTGGGCTGCTGTGACGCACGTGTCTCCAACCACATTCCTCGATACGGATGCATATAACAATGATAAACCTCCTCCCACTCTAGCTTCTACTCTGTCACTGATTGTTCACTTAGCAGGAAATGTCAGCCACAGAGTTACCGTATAAAAAGAAAGCTTTATTGACGAGATCATTTGGATTTGACAGTAAAGGCGTGAGAGAAACACATGTCGCTGGTCTAGCTACGGAAAAATCATTTTGCTCTCCTTCATACCATGGGAACCCAAAGTCCGATATCAAAGTTGAAATTGGCAGGTGGGAATAAAGGGTCCATCACAGTGACCCCACACCCCTTCCATCTCCCATTTGGCAGGAACACCTCTCAGTTTCACTTAGAGCGCCTCTCACATAAAATATGGGCTCCATCATCACCAAGGACGACAGGCCAATAAGTTGGACGCCCCCTCTCACCGGTGCCTCAACGACCCATAACAATACTCTCCAAAAACAGTGAATTCTGAAGGGACAGCGTTTTAGAGGGGAGCTGACTCTCTTCAAAGCTCTTATTACACTTTTACATTAAATCTCAGCTTGAGTGTCAGATGAGCTTTCAGCCCTCTCCTGACACAGCGAGACTCTGTGCGGAAAAGTCAAGGGAGCATACGTATCACAACATAAGAAAAAAAAATGTCAAAAATGAATCTAGCTACTGCTTCCATTTTGCCAGCACACTGGCCCACTCCACCATCTCCATTAAATGGGACTGTGCAGAAGAGTTATCCCTCTGGCGATTCTCGGGTAAAGGCATTCTGCCCAAGCCCCCTGCCTTGACAGAAAAGGAACAGCATGTTATTTTACACATAATTGCAACTGTCAGCAGCTAACATCAGTTCTGAAAGAACAGTAATGTGACACGACTACAAAATAAACTCCTTTCTCCCCATCCTTTGAAGGACATCTGTAAGGCCCATTAACATACTGTATGGTAAGCAGTGGAGCCTAGCAAACAACTGGGAGTGTAACACCGGCAGTGCCACCTTCGAAAAAGACAAACAAAATATATTGCCTGCGCTGATGAGGGATGGTAGGTGCACCGAGAAGCATGTGTAGTAGTTAATGCTATGTCACTGACGGGGAGGAGAGGTCACCCCAAACAACTGCACAGGGAAGCTTACAGCCTCACAGTAAACACACACACCCGCAACAAAGCCTGGTGTATGTCATCATTTTAGAGCGGGTGGAATAAATTCACTGGTGACCGGAATGCCCATAGCTAGGCCTGGTCAAAAAAAGCAAAAAAGCCAGTGAATCCATAAATAAAACCTGCTGGCTGGTATTTTTTCTCCCCTTTCATCAACTACTGTGTTATGCACATCATGCCTTGGAAAATGAGGAATAGCAAAGTAAAAAGATGAATAAAGGAGAACATAGACCCAACTTATTCCCTCCACTACTACATCATTAACTACAAGACCAGCAAACAGGGGACGAACCTTAGTTACTAGCACTGAATACTGCAAGCAAAACTTACAAAAGGAGCTGAATCAAAGGTTTGTAGTGTGGCAAATGTGTCTGTGTCACAATATGAATTTGTCCACTAGATGAAAAAACAATATCCAAGTCTAATATTCTCTTTGTTGTTAGAGCCATTTTGGGCTTCACTTATTGCCCTTACAGTCGGGAAAACTAGTGGGTATTGCAGGTCTGCACAGAACAATGGCCTTATTATTTGCCCTGATTTTTCAGGGTTCCACATTTTTGCTCCTCTGAAGATTGCAATAAACAGATCACATGTTGCATGTGTTAAGTCAGGGTTGAAGTCTTCATTTGACTGCTTAAGCATTTTAACAATGACTGTCCATCTGTGGCATTTCTCTCATTAGCACTTTTTTTCACAGAGA